>JBBMKF010000002.1:6294274-6305229 GCA_037834155.1 Curcuma caesia | reverse complement strand
GATTCTAGTAGGTAGAATCGTCAAACGAGTATGTTTTTCGCATGGATCTTCTAGAGGGATCCTGTTTTCCGCTGCGTATATGCTATTAAAATTGTTTGATGATGCATATAGATCCCTACAAATTTGTATCTTTGGAAGCCAAACTTATTCATTTTACGCCTTGAACTTTACCTTATCACAGAACGCCCTTTCAACCTCTTTCTTTTATGAATTCACTAATCCTTGTGAAGTCACTGGAGTAGTGATCTGCACGAGAACCAGGGTCAGATCTCCTCCTTGGTAGGCCACCGCCTCCCTTCCTCTTCCTCTTCCCGCCGGCAGATGTCGCTCGGGTTTTCTTCAGTTGGGCATTTGGGGGACGAGAGACGGAAGTCGACGGATCGAGGGTTGGACTCTCTTGGCTGTGACCTTGAGGTGTTGGACGCTTTGTTTGTGATTGGGATGGTCTGTGTGGCCTGGATGGCTGATCTATGTGTTGGTGTTCTTTGTAGGATGTCGCGAAGGTGCCACCGGCGCGGAGCTCCAGCTCGAGGAGAAATAGAGCGGCGGAAGTACATAACTTGTCTGAGAAGGTGGTTCATTTAAACATTCTTTTTGTTCTTTTCCCCCTCATTTTTTTATGTTCGTTCTTGATTGTTGCGGAAATGGCGGTGATTGTCTTGACCAGAGAAGGAGAAGTAGAATCAATGCGAAGATGAAGGCTTTGCAGAGTCTGATTCCCAATTCTAGCAAGGTGGGAAATCGTGTGACCTTATATCTCAGCTTTACTCTTAGAAGTTTAGTATTGGTTTTTACAAGAAATCTTGTGTCCTTAGCAGACAGATAAGGTATCCATGCTTGATGAAGCTATTGAGTATCTCAAGCAATTACAGCTGCAAGTACAGGTTCGTTATCTTTATTCTATTAACCAAGTAAGATCTACTTCCGTTTTAATAATGTTGTACACGAATAGTTTCACCTGCTGATTTTGGTAAGGTTAGTTTCTCGTGTGAGTGAATCCTCAAGTCTCGAAACAGTTTGACATCACCTACATCTAGTTACCTATGGTGCAGCTTGGTTTGGCCATTGGGTTCACTCTGGGTTGAGTGTAGAACATGTAAATGCAGTCTTAGATCTTTTTTCTCTTCCATAGCTGAGGCTATTTGTTGGCGTGGTTGTACTTCTCTTATGGCTTCTTCCAAGAATTGCTGCAGTTAAAAATATTTCTTTTTTATGATTAAACCAATCATACTTATGGATTTATCCACCCTCTTCCATGGCTGGATCTGAAGCCTCTAACCTTCTTGCGTTGCCTTTGAGTCAGTGTGTGCATGTTTTGAGTGAATTCCATGATTATGATCCTAGTCGAAGATAGTCCTGATTAATCACATTTAAGTATTCAGGAGAAGGATGGCATGTCTTTTTTTGTTTTTTTTTTTTGTCTCAAGTGGAGTTCCATGTTCTGCCTATTTGAAGAGCTACTTTCTCAGATGGACTTTGATCAGGAGGTTATAGATGGCATCTTAAAGCAAAGTGGAAGAATGATGCATTTTCGATTTGTAATGGTTCCCCACAATAATGTGAGAATGTCTTGTGGTAGAAAGGTTAGGCCACATTCTTATATACAATTTTACTGGCATAAGATGATCAATGTCCTATAATCATGCATTTAAAATGATAATGACAACTGGTGAGAAAGTGTTTCTGGAGTTATGATCTGAGATTTCACAATTTGTGCCTCCTTGGAAAATGCTGGCAGAAAATGGCCTCCCAACTCTCACTTCCATGGGTCTCTACCTTCCGTCAATCATGTTGTGATCATGAGTGTTGACTGACCGCCTGTCTGAACAAAATGAGCAATGGCCTTGGGTGTTGGTCCAAGCAAGGAGCCGCAAGTCCCACCTATGTAGATCAGAGCTCAGAGACATGATGAAGATCGCCTTTTTAGCATATCATGTTCCTTCCTCCTATAGACTTGATGAGCTTTTCTCAGAGTGATTACAATTCAGTTCAGACCTACCTGTGTTGGTTTTATCTCTTTGCTTAAGCAATGAGGCAAGGCTCTTCTGGAACTCCTTCCAGTATGAAGGGCTGCCTCTCATGTATTGGAGCTACCAAATGACATTGAAACACCGCTGCCCTCCTCAAATGATGAACTTAACTAGGCTCTGTACTAGGAATAGATACTCATACATAATGCTCAACTATCAAGGAATCAAAGAAGCTTGGTCAAGGTACATTTGGAGTGAAAATTCCTTGACAGGTTAAGATTTGAACTTGAAATTTTGGCTGGAGGACTTGTACGTGGAAAGGATTAACTACTAGCACTCGACAAAGATATCAAATGATGGTGACAATCTTCTCATCTCTGTTCCAAGCTCTTGGAACTAAATGTGCCAACACTCCTTTTCTTTTGGAGTGTCGAACATTTGCAAAGAAGGGTCTTAAGGTATATTTAGGGGGAGCATAACAATGGATCTTCCAAGGTTGATATCGACAACCAAACATAGTGTTCAATGGAATTTCATGTCAAACCTATGGGCTAATTAGATAACTTGAGCTACTATATATGCATGCACCATTACTCTTGTACGCCCCTCTTCTCTATAGTACTTTTTCCTTCCATTTTTCTTTTCAAAAAACAACATGGAGTGGAAGCATTTATACATGATCAGTCCTAAGATTTGTAATTCATACAGAGGAAGGGAGCTACCATGACGGTTATATGTGTGGAAGGTGAAAAGAAGAAGAACAACGACGGTCATTACAAGATATAGGTTCTTAACTGATGAGTGTGGAAATGTCTTTGAAATTTTCGTACTGGTAGATGGCATTACTACACCTAAGAATGGTTTTTTTGTGTGTGAAAATTGGAGTTGGATCAAACTTATGTTAAATTATGTTCCTGTGTTGAGGGAATATTCAACAGATTACAGAGGCTAGAACTTTAGAAGTGGCATATTATTTGTTACTCAATTGATAGAAGCTTCCTAGAATCATCTGCAATTGGTGGCATGTGAGGTTAATAGTAGCTACACTATCACACAGGTAATATTTTCCAACATCCATTATGTTTAGAATTCTGTCAGCTTTAATATCAATTTTCACGATCCACTTAAATTAAAGAGCTGGTCTGTTAACTTATCCCCATACTCAGAATACTTATGCAAAAAGTTAACAGTAACTCACTTATATAAGCTTATAAAAGTTTTTTTATTAGCCCACAATAGGTGGTGACTAAACTGTGGAAAGATCAATTGATATTTAGCTAAGTGAGTTTTGCATAATAGAAGTTATAGTTGACTCAGACTTGATAATAAAAAGAATTTAAGGACTATTTAGCAGATGATCTAGAGTAATATTTTCTTGTTGATCTTCATTAAATATACAAATAATAATAATCAAAACGGGAGAAAATGTCTGAGCTCTACTGTGTGAGGCGCATGATGACCAACTGCACCACCCAGACTTGTTTTCTTAGAGTGGAGATTTTTGCTTTAATTAATATCACCATTTTCAGGTGGCATTTGATCCATGGGTGATATACATATATGACGCGTAGAAGAACGATGCTTCTTGGATGCAACTCTCTCGTATTACTTTATTAGAGGAATCCAAAGTCATGCTCGTCATGAGATATAGTACATTATCATCTACAATTATAGGAGTTGACAGACATGTCAGATGATCCCTTTTGCTGTACAGAGGCAGTTAGAAAATTTGAAGGCAAAGGAACCATCATTATATGCAATCATCAGAGTAAGGATAGCTGCCATTGTCAGTTATATAAAGGAAAAGAGAAAGTAGAAGACAATGATGTAGTGTAGTATAGAAGCTAAATCAAATGATTTGATTTGAACTGTATGTCAGTATGTACTTGAATGAAACTTCTTCGCTAGTAGTGTGCACAAGCTAATACTCTGTAGTCCATTCCTTCTTACGTGGGTCAGAACTTAACATAAAATTACGTGGATGTATATTCTAGTGGTATTCATAGAATCTTTCAAGAAAGGTGCTGCTTCTCTCTATTAAAAACCATATGTTTGTGTCTTCCCTCCATTTTAGTTACCGTAATCTGACCAACATAATAAACCAAATCGGATATTTATTTATGTTTTTTAATATGTTGTGGGCAAACAATGATTCAAGGTATACTAACTAATCATTTTCCTTCCAGATGCTTTCAGCGAGGAATAGCCTTAATCAACATTCAATGTACTTGCATAGAGCTTTGCAGCCTTTGCAGGCCTTGCAATTGACTGCAAACTTTGCTCTGGACACTGAAAGAGCAACGGCCACGGAACTAGTCATGCTGCCCCTGAACCAAGGTTCATCTGTTCCGAACTCATTTAACATACCAACATCATCTCACCAATCTCCATCCCAACCCAGTGTTCTCAACATGAAGTCTCCTTCACACTGGAGCCTTCACAATCTCAGCACGGATCTTTTCTATTCCCTGAATCCATTGAGGTATTCTTTTTGCACTCTTCTATTCTAAAGACTTTAATTTAGTCTACCCGTTCTAAATTTTAGAAAAAAAAAAGAGTTTAAGCCCTTTCAATTGCTAATGACCTTTCAGAAGATAATGACGCATACAAAATTTATCAACTAGAGTACAGCTTCATGTGTATGTTAAACATAACTGTTTTTCTTCTATAATTGAAGGATGTTTTGACCAGAGCCTGCATACCACATCAGCAACCCGAAGCAAGGCAGTTCACACAGAATCACACAGGTAGTCATCAGAGACTAACAAGCTTCCATGATTCAATCGCCATTTGTATCTCCATTTTGTTTTGCTTCATTTCATTCCAGGGGCTAACCGTCCTCAAAGGTGGTTGCGGGCCTTGCCGAGAAATGCAGGTCGGGTAGAATTAGAACAGAAGAATTGATATCTGAAGAGCCAGAAAAGGAGAAACTTATCCAGCATTTATCGCAGTAATAATTTCAACTCACTGTTCTTGTTGGCATTCTCCATAATTTAAGGCCATTGCCCCTTATCTGCCTAACACGATTAAATGTACTTAATGCTAATGGAAAGACGTACCTAAGCAGTTATTTAACTAATTATTTTTAGCCGATGAGGGAGCTCCGGCAATTACTTGTTTCTTATAGTTCCCTCTGAATCCAAGTTAATTGTTCTGTTGACGTTTTGGTGTGTGTGATCCAGCAACTTGGGCAGTTCTTGGGGATCGATCGGGATCGACACCGGCAAGGTCTGAATTTTAGTGTTTGTAAACTTAATTGGGTATTAGTCTGATTCGACTTCACATAATGGCTCTTGTCGACACTTGGCACAAGAGATTCACTGCAAATTTTGTCAGGTTCATGCACGTCCCTTCACATCATGTGACATGAACGAGACTAGACTTATCCTGAAAATATCCACTGCCCAAAGTCAAATATAGGCTATAGCTCTAATTTTTTTCTTCATTATTTTTAATTCAAACTCTACAGAAAGAGACGAAATGCTTATTCGATCACGTTTCAAGATATCCACTAATAATTCAAAATTATAATGAGATTCTCTTGTAGTTACTCTGCATCCTCACTCATGTCTTCATTCAAAGCTTCTCCCATGCACGTCACTCTCACTTTCAAACGAAGTTAGTTCTCCTAATTTATTTTTTACTATCATTTCTTTTACATTTAAATTTACAATTACTGATTGATTAAGACATACTTTTGAACTTAGTAAAGAAACGTAGCGCATCGCCGCCCGAAAACAAACCAAGTGGTTCGGTCCTCGTTCACTCATTTATAGCAGCGCAGCTACCACTGAGGTCGTCGTCAGGTCGGACCCGATGAATTATCCAAATCCGAACCGCTTTAATGATGCCAAAAAAGACACGTCGCGATTATCCAATTGCAAAATTAGATTCGTATCTTTGGTCGGTGGTTGCACCGGTCCATGCTCCCACGGGCCCACCTTTCTCCACTGCTTAACGTTGAGATTAGTTGGCCGGCAAAGCCAAGCCAAGCCAACAGGAAGATAGGTGAATCAGTCAATTTGAGTCATCACTCCAATTCAGCCAAATCAATCAGCAGGCATGCTAGGTTGATCGATTAGATAGTTGAATCGGTCATCCGCTAGGTCTATCGGTTAGACTAGTTGGTCCAATCAATTGGTCGGACATGTAGTCTAACGAAACCTTAGGTCTAACGAAACTATTTGATCCGACCAATATAAAATAGGCTTGCAGAAAATTATCTTCTTGTTTATTTCTTTCCAAAAATTGTCTCATGTGATTTGCCAATTTAACTTCATAATTGAGATTGCAGAGTAAAAGTGTAACTCGAGCTTAAATTAGATTCACAAATAAATCAAACCAAACCTTTTCAAATATATCACATCACTCTTTCTTTCGTAGCATATATAATTGAATAAAAATGAATTTATAATTAAAAATATATTGGGATTTACATCGTTTATCAGTTCATATTTGAAGCCAAAAACCTAACTAATGCACCAAATAAGCTGTCTCCTCGATAAGACTTGATTCGTTTTAATCCACTTTACTTTAATATCCAGACTACCAAGTTGCCATCCCGGCCCCACCACTTCCACTTAATCAATTTTTTTTTAAAAAAAAAATAATTATGAACAGGCCAACTCTTCATGGATTCCGTTTCTAAAACACTTTAGACATGGACATATCTTAATTATCACGCATTCAAAGTACACGACAACACCAGCAATCAGCCTGCCTCGCACTACCCTCGGCCTTAAGCGGAGCCTCAGTGTGGAGCCAAAACAGGTGGGTGACAGCCCCCAATCCCAATATCCCATCCCCATTCCCCTTGTCTTCTCTCCTTCCACAATCCTACTTTCCCATCTCACCTCATCTTGCACGACCAAATCTCCAGAGAGGGCACGCCATGTCTTAATTAGACTCCACAAAGAAGGCTCGCCCACGGTGTTACAGACAGCCAGCGAGAGGAAGTAGTGAAAAGACTCATTCTTGGGATCACAGCGATGTGTTCGGCGAAATGCCAATGAGGGGTGGGGGGACCCGTTTTTGTGATGTCGATCGCACTTAATCGCCCACTGTGGATGCTAGTGGATGAATCGTCAGTAGTCCATGGAGATGCATGTTCGATCCACGTTGGAGCTTAACGCGAGCACCTGGCAACACCATTGCGTCGCTGCTCGCGCACGTCACGTACAGCGACGTCTTATCTGCTGCTGCTCTAATTCGACGAGTTGGAATTGGGCCAACCAACTTTTATCTTCTTCTCCGTCTTCTTCCTTGAATCTTCACTACTTTACCACACGAGCATAACAACAAACACCAGAAGGACAAAGAAAACTTGATACAGAAACGGGAAAAACGCTAATGAAACAAGCTAAAAGGCATCTCTTTTCTTGATCTATTTCTCATTATCGCCGGCGAGGCCGACCGAAGATGGCAGAGATTAACTAACCTTTTTGCACAATTGCACCTATATATGGATGGCGCTACCTTAGTCGCTTGATTAATCCACATCGGAGCACTCCGGGCTCGGCTTCTGGTTCAGATCAGGGTTCTTCGGCGGCCTCGGCGGCGGCGACGGCGGCGGCGGCATCAATCCGGTTTGGAGGGCGTCGACCCTCGCGCCGACCTCGGTCGCCTTCTTCCGAATCGAAGCGGCCGAGAGAGCCGCCCCGTCTGCGCCGGCTTCTCCGGCGCAATCGTCGAGGATCTGGTCGGGGAAGTTGAGGCGCGCGGAACGGCCGCGGAGGTAGAACACGGCGGTGTCGTAGGCCCGAGCGGCGGCGACCGCGGTGGAGTAAGAGCCGAGCCAAATCCGCGACCGCTTGTTCGGCTCGCGAATCTCCGCCACCCACTTGCCCCACTTCCTCATCCTCACGCCTCTATAGGGCCTATCTCCGCCGGCGCCGACGCCCGCGCTGCTCCCCGTCGATCTCCGCCCCACCGGCGGCTGCGGAGACTTCCTTGGTTCCTCGCCGGCGGAGGTAGAGCAGCAGCGCCCTTCCATCCGTTCCCCCTTTTCGCCCTCTCTCTCTTCCTGCGCTGCGCTCTCTCGACTACTTAATAGAAGACGATAGACACGTACCGACTGGTTCGACCAGCTTATGGTTTCCCACGGATCGAGTCCGTTGACATTGAGTTCGCGCAGGAACAAAGAGTCAAACCCATGGCGGCAGCGGGTGGGCGGCGGGCGGGCGGCGGCATTGAAACAGGATAAGGCTCGGGGGAGTCGACAGATAAGGCTCACGGTCGCAGGCGTCGGCAGCTGCTGCGACCGCCTCGTCACTACGAACCCCCGTCGCTCTCACCGACACGCACCGCACTGGCTTGCGACACGTGACGCCGACGCCGACGCCGACGCCGACGTGGACGTGGACGTTTCCGCCTCGCTTACGGAACCCCGCCAATGGCTCGCCTCCCGCACGTCAGCGGAATTCGGACGCTTGTGGCCTGTAATTTTCGAGGATCTGACGACGGGCGCTGCGTGAGGGGGCAAACGGAGGCCGAGGATTGAATGCAGGCGGGCGGTGAACGGCCGTGGGCCACCACTACCGGTGGTTGTCCGATCCAAATTCCACTGCCGACTCCGCCGCCGCCGCCGCCGCCGCAGCCGCCGCTATTATAATAATAACAAGTGCTTTTGCCTTCAGCCTGCCGTGTTACATTCATGCTCAGAAACTTGTGGCTAATATTTCGATCCGAGTAATTCGGCGGTTTAGTCAAAAAAAAAATACTATAATTGTGCAATTATAATTGTTATTAGATTCGACGTCACAGAACAAAACAGAGAGCTAAAATTAAAGTAATTAGATTGATGATGAGTTAATGGAGTGGAAAGCTGGATTAATTTGCTTTGTTTCTTTTGGACGGTGAATAATAATTGAAAATACATTATGTTTGCTTGTGTGGTTGTAGTCACGGCATCACGGGTGGTCTCTCACTCTTCATCGTTAGTGGAATTTTATTAAATTTTAAAAGGTTGAATAATTTTTGGATAAAAATAAAACAGATACTTATACGGCGGGAGCCTATAACCTCTAAGTGTATTATCTTTTATGGCTAAAAATTACTAGTAAGATATAATTGAGTTAATTATAATAACACAGATTTACTGAAGTGGACAAGGATCGAATCTCAGCGAAATCGAAATAATACCCTCTCTTATCGTGGCCAACTGTAGCTTCTCGATTTACCTCCTCATAAATGATCGTGGAACCGTCCGTGTGAGACTGCTGGAATGATGGATTTCACCTTTTACTGAAGTTGTATGGCTAAGAATCATGCTGAATTATTAGTTTAAGATGAACTAAGCGTGATTTAAAAAGTATTAGACTCGACCTGAAAGAGACTTGAATCCAATCAAATCAGCTCAATACACATCTTCTAAGGAGTCGGATTTGCCTAAGAATAAGTTAACTATTACGATTTGGCTTCAACTATCAATCTCATCCTCGACTTGACCACAGCTATCAATTTCAACCTCGACTCAATCTCTGACGCCGATTTCATTTACCTCTAGAGTCATCGAATTGGATTAGATTCCTTGGGTTATTCAATCCCATCAAATAATTTAAGCCAATTGAGTTGAAATTTTATCAACCTATTTTAAGATTGGACGGACTCATCCGTCTAAGCCCGCAACCCACGCAGGTCAGCTTGTGGTGGCTTGGTTTAGCTTGTGGGTTAAAAAAAATTCTTTAAAAGTTTAAAACTAAAGTGGAAAACTCAAATAGCATATGGGTTTGACCCACTTAATCCGTAATTTAAATTTAAAATTTTTAACATTATATATATTTTAAATTTTTTGATAGGCTAGTGAGTTGGTTTGTTTAACCCGCAATCCGCTTTGGGTTGGGTTAGATTGGAGATTTTCTAATCCGCCAAGATAGTAGGATGATCCACCCCGCCCCACCATATGATAGGTTTTTAAGGGGTCAACCTGCTCTATCATGGCTTGACCCATTTGACAGTACTATCTACCCCTAAGGTCATTCAACAACAACCTCATCTCTTTCTCCATCCTCAATTCGGGCCCATATCCTATCTAGCTCGATGAAGATGCGGAGGCGAAAGGATAAGGAGGCGACATGACCATAAGACTGTTTCTCCTAGTCCTATAAAAAGAAGAGAACGATAGTGTGTATCTCGGAACATATTATAAACGACAACACATGTCTCAAAATATATCATAAACGGTAACACATATCTCGAAACAAACCATAAATGAATACACATATTCCAGAGAACTAACACATTGATAGCTCTTTAAAAAGTTATCCATCTTTATGGGTATAAGTATGCACACATGTAAGTCTTGATTTTTCTTAGTTAATTTTTTTGAGAAAAATTTTAACCTGAGCGTTGAAATGGTACGTCCGAATCCATCATCAATGTCATTTTAATATTTTTTATAGTTCTTTTGGGATTCTTTTATTCCCTCTGCTACGATCTCATTTCATTCATTGGCCGATAGCTTGAGTATTCACACTATATAATTGGATCCTATACATTCTTTTTAAATAATATTAAAAGGATATTATTTATTTTTATTTTAAAATCACATGAGTTAAATTTGCAATCTTTATTGAACGAAGAGGGCATAAAATAAATGTATTTCTGTTTTCTATTTGAGAAACGAGAATAGTTTGATGAAGCATTCAAGGCTTCCAAAAAATAATAATAATAATAATCTCAATTAGTCGCATTGATTCAATCCCTGAGGATCGGTCCCACGAAAATTTCTTACCGACCACCAGAATAAATCGGAAAGCGCATGTAGCGGCCAATCCAGATGCGTAGTATCCTTTGATTGTAATCCTCATTTGAAGAAAAATTTCAACAAATACGCCATAGCTGGGGATCGAACCGCGAGTGCATGGGTGACAACCTAAATGTCCTACCGTGGTACCACGACCCCGAGGACGCATTCAAGGCTTCCAAGATATTAGTAGAAAAGGCATGTGAAAGGGAAATATAATGAAAATTGAACAATCATACAAA
>JBBMKF010000002.1:6255881-6275545 GCA_037834155.1 Curcuma caesia | reverse complement strand
TGGTTATGTAGGATGAATTTGATATAAAAGAAAGAGGCCAAACATTCCTTTCTTCTATTTTGGACTTTTTTACATTAAAATTATTCTGGTTGAGATCGCTTAGTGGATGCATCACCTGCCTCGCAGTACCATGATGGATGCTGTGAGGAAGAAGAAGATGAGGAACTCAAGGACTTGTAAATACCAACACCCGCAAGAAGGGAGGTCAAGGATGTCCCTAACTCGACTAGTCTAACGCTAAAGTCAGTTACTGAGGAGGAAGAAGAAGAAAACAACAAATAGAAGTGAGTGTTTGTGATATTACGTATCTGTGTAGGTAATATGAGAGAGTTATATAGACGGGAGTTATATAGACGGAGAGGACAGATAATTATACATGTTTGTCTTGCCATTAATTAAGGAAAGTATCTGTACGTAGTAGATTTTGTCAGAGAAGTTATCATGGAGAATATTATCTGAGATCTCTTGTCAGGGTATGGAGAATATCCTGTCGTGATACAGATGAAATGTTCTTTCACCGCGTCATTACACTGTCATGTCTTGGCAACGGTGATATGACATATTGGATTTGATGATGACCGTCAAATAAGATGGATCATGAAATCAGATTGTGACCGATAAATCAGATGGATCAGGGGTCGAGTGGTCAAGTAGGGATTATGAATGAGTCAATCGTGTCCGATTAAGTTCAGTCAATCGATCAAGTCAACCGCAACAACCGAGTCTCCCTCTATTTGTGCCACGTGTTTGGACAAGTTTGACGTGTCCCAATCTAAGAATGATCTTTATGAACCAGATCATAATACCCATAATGAAAATCAAGATCCTATTGTCATCCATTCTTATAAAAAAAACTTCCACTGTATTACAAGAACTTCTCTCATTTCAAGTTAATCCTTCAATTGTCATTGTATTGAATTTTTATGTTGCTTTATAGATACTGATAACTAAATCGTATAAATGCATCATTAAGATATTTTGACGAAGACAACTTATTTAATTTCTGCACATTAATAAAAAAAATTTATGGAGGATAAGAATCTCTTTTACAGGAAGGAAGAAAATTTAAAATAATGAATCATTCTAAAAAAGTAATCATTTTACATACTAGTTAAAATCTTTAATATAAATCTCTATATATATTCCGAAAAGTAAAAATTCTGGAGCTCTCTCTGGATGTTCTAGTGACTGAGAGCTTCAATAACTTTTTTTCTTTCAAAAAAATAAAATATATTATAATTATTTTATCTATCTACAACACTAAAGAAACAACTGATAAATCCATAGTAAGGACCTAGAGGCTCTTTTACACCTACACCAAAAGAAAGGAAGAGGAAGAGAAAGGGAAAGAAAGGCATCAGATGGACGAACGGAAAAGAGTTGAGGTGTTTCTGTCACCCTCCATCAATGTTTCTTTCATTTACGTTTTGAAAATAATTTTTTATGATGATAAATTGATTATTATCAATTAATAAAAAAACACATCAATTGTGATGTTATAGGCAAAATAATAATAATAAATATATATGTATATATAGTAAAATCTTGCCGATACAGCATGCATGCCTTCCAAATAATATAACAAATAAATGCCAAAAAATTGTGAACGCACTTTCTAGCGACCACAAAACAAAGGAAATAACTACAATTTGTTAGAACGTTGTCATCAAATCTGCCCACAAGTCACTATTTCCTGACTCTTTCTCTTTATCTTTCCATTCTCTTTCTCTTTCACTCTCTTCCTACTTTTGAATTTTTTTATATATATATAAAAAACTCTTTTAATTTTTTTATAATCATATATTCATGATTTGTGACGTATCCTCACCGGACATCCCTTGAAACGTAAAAGCTGTGGGCCCCAGTATCATCGAGGAAGCGAGTACACGTGCCGCTCAGCCTACGCAGAGACAGCTGGCTCGCTGATCCTGCTTCTCTCTCCTGATGGCGAGTCACGTGCCTTTTACGTCCGACCGCTTTAGTGAGGCAGGGATCAGCTGTCGTTCCACAATCAGTTTACGGATTTTTTTCGACCAACGTGGCAAAAATGATGCGAATGAACCAATACGCAAACACCACGTGGACAGTCAACTTGCGGTTTCATGATTTTTGATAGATGTGGCGACAGAACAGGGAACTGGCGCGTAAGAAAATTTCACGTGGTCTCGTGTCGGTGCGAGCTGTTCGTAACAGCGTTGTTGAGCTGCACGCGCTGTCCGTGTGTCTACTAACCTCCCCCTTCTCTTTCCTTAGAAAGCGGTCCATTCGCTTCGATTCCGTAGGGAGGAGCGGGCGTTTCCTTCGAGCGCTCGCCCCGTCTCTCTAGATCTTCACGGCGGCGAGATAAGCATATCGATGGCGAGCGTTTCCGACGTCCTCGTTGTCGATCTATTTCCTCGATTCCGCTCCTCTCCGGCGATTCCGCGACCCCTTGATATGAATGGATTTAGGGTTTCAGAGCGTCTCCCCGGCACGGATTTTGCTGGACACGAGAATGACTGGGCTATTGATGATTTCTTCCTAGGAACCCCTCCGATCGAGTTCTCCAGGGCCCTCCGGATCGATTCTGACGGTCCGAGACTTGTCGGTTTCGATTCGGATTCGGAATCTGACGGGCAGCAAATAGATCTTGAAGATTGCGAAGAACTTGATCTGGAAGGTTCTAGTGATCTGCAACTTCCGTGCCGCTGGGAATGCCTCCAATTGGGCGAAAACAGGAGGGAGCAAAACGAGGATTTCGAGTGGGAGGAGGTCGACGGACGCATCGATGAAAGGGACGCCCTTGGGGTTACAATCATCGGTGAAGAGGAGAGATCTGAAGAGGTTAGGGATTTGATTCACGATGAAGCTGGGAATCAGGGAGACGGGGCAAGATGGGAGGTTCTCTTGTCTGCCTATAGTTCGGGCAGAAACGAAATCGACTCTGTGGATGTCGAAGCATATTATGTCGATGATGAATTTGTCTATACATCTGATAACGAGGAGGCCTACGAAGTCTTATTTGAGCATTTGGCCGATCATGATAGCCACATCAAGTGTAGTCCTGCCTCCAAAACGGTGATTGAAAACCTACCCTCAGTTATTTTCACAGAAGAGGAACTAGCAAACGATAATGCAGTCTGTGCAGTGTGTAAAGATGGGATTTTGGTGAATGAGATAGTCAAACGGTTGCCTTGTTCCCACCTTTATCATAAGGAGTGCATCTTGCCTTGGCTGGAAATTCGGAACACATGTCCACTTTGTCGATTTGAGTTGCCAGCGGATTCGGAACATGAGAAATTGAAGGACAGGAGGTATGAGGAACTGCAGCTCAGGTATGATTTTGAAGTTTTACCGGATGCTTAGTGCTGGTAAATAAGCTATTCTAGATTATGCAGTTATGGTGTCTCATTTCCCTTGTCTCATACTAAGGGGCAAAACATTATTTTAAAGTGTAGTGTAATTGAACCTCTATTTGTTGGTCAACAAGTCATCAACAGCAGGCTGTTTAAGATTCTATAGGTTCCCAACACCTATTTGAATCATCGTGGCTTGTGATGTTGATTTTTTGGAGTTCAGACAAAAAATTATTATTTGATTACTGTAATAAAGTTTGTTATGGAAACAATTGTTTGACCTTGAGTCCATATGTTGTCATGAAATGGGTATCGACCATGCATCCTGATATTTAGTTAGAATTTTGGCTACTTGAAAGCCACGGTTGATTCATTTTGATGGGTAAGAAAGATACCAACTATGCTTTTAGTGCATTTCATCTCAGAAACAAGTTAGGCACGTTATTGTGTTCATTCATTATTCTTCCAAATTGCATGTTCATTCATATATAAAGTTTCAAACCGAGTAAAGTAGCCATGACCACCTACTCCTGTGTTGTTCATTCAGTGGAATGCCAACTTATACATTTATTTTAAATTCTGCGTCTGCTGCTTTGTTCCTCATACTATCTACTGTGCCTTTTGCCAATATCTTCAATTTAAGTTGCTGGTTTTATACTTACGTAATGCACTTATATCTAGATTCATGAAACAGAATCTAGGTAAAAGAGTTGCATCCCTTAGGTAATCAAACCAAGGGCTTTTATTTTTATCAAGTCTCACCACTTGAAGAAACGTCTGTAAAAATTGTTAGCACCAAAGTATCTTGATTTGGTTTGGATCATAGATCCACTTCGTGAGTGACTTACCATTATCCATCTCTAAAGTTGGTAGGATAGAATAATGTCTCTACGACGGTTAGTTGTTGAATTATCGGAAAAAAACTCATGAGGAGATGATCTTACATAGATCTCTCAGTTGTTAGATGTTACTCATCACTAAGACAAAGTGATGATAATGTCAAACATTTTGCTCATCACGAAAATGAAAGGATGATTAAAAAGATTTTGCAAATGTTATCATCTTGAGGAGTTTACTTGTTACTAAGATAAGAAAATAATCACTATTGATTTCCTAGGTGTGATAAATTCATTGGGTGAAAGCGAGATGAGCTCTCTCTTTCTTTTTTTTTTAAAAAATCAGATTGTTCTACTGTGGTGCTCATTATGTAACTATAATTGTCTCCTCTTCAAATAATAGCACTTTAAATTTTATAAACCGTTTGTGCCTGAAAGGAAGGAGAGAATGCTTAGGAGGGGAGAAGAATGCCTGTGTTGATTTTTGGATGATTGAAATGTAGAATAAGGATATTTTTTATAGGGACGAAAGAGCATCATAAAGAGACAAAATGAAATGATGGCTTGTCTCTTTAATTTGAATTCGATGAGTAGTCGCAAAAAGATGCTCAGCACTTCTTCTCCATGGCACTGTGCGTGCACATCCAAAGTCAGAATTTAAGTCAATTTTACCTTAGTCAACACACCTAAATGTGCACCTTATGGTGTTGTCCACTAATCACCCACGACAAGCAGCTGTACTGACTAAAAGTCAACACTCACAAACAGGCATATGTACCTTTGGTTGCTTGCATGGTTTATTTGCTTTGAAGATAAATGCACTTATCAAACTATTGCAGTTACTAAGGTATTGCCCTCGTCTAACAATAAATTGGAAAAAAAACTTATCTTAAAAGTTTAAGTTAAACTTAAACTTGAACTTGAGATATTTATGATTTGAATAGTAGCCTCTTGCTCTAATAGTAAGTTATTATGAAAGAGATCAATATATAAATACAATAAACCATTGTATTTATTCATATGGGGTCGATGAACTTCCAGTCTTCTAGCTTCAGCAAGATCATTTTCTTCATCACAACTTATCTTAAATACCGACCATCGTATTTATCCATATGGAACCAATAGACTCAAAGTCTCTTAGTTTCAACAGGACGATTCTCTTCATTACCAAGGATATTAAATATCCCATGAATTCATACTTGGGTCTAGACAAACTAAAACATAATTCTCTAGCAGCAGTGTCCCAGTGAAAGTGAGCAGGGAAGCAAACGTATCTTTGATGAGAAAAACCTTCCTTTCGGACTGAACACAGCAGCATCAGTGAAAAGCACATGATTCCAAACAAGTGAACAGTTGATGGTGTGGTAGTGGAGTGCGTGGGGACAATCTGGAGTCACTTTCATGGTGATGCAAGTTCGATGCTTTGTGTGAATTTGTGTTTAAATTTGTTCGATTTTAGTGGTAAATTTTGATCGGTTCGATTTGTCTAAAAAATGTTCGATTAGTTTAATTTCTATTGATTTGATTCGGTTGATTTGATTTTAACCGCGTACTTAGCTCTGGCTGTAGACATGCAGTTGAGGAAAACTAAATACGAGGATTGTGGAAGGCCTTTTCTTGAGACAAGGAAGATCTTACTTAGCTAGCGAGCAATAAAGGGGAGATTTAGTGCACCTGCAACAAAGGTGGCTTGCCTGTTCTTAAACTTTAATTTGCTGTAGGAGTAACCCTACATGGAGGCAGACCTTGATAGAAGCTTTTGTTCTCTTCACTGCTTTGTCATGCTTACTGAGAACAGGCATCAGGCATTCAACACCTTCAAATGCTCTATGTTCACAACTTTTGTTCTCTAGCCACATGCAGCAGAGCAGCAGCAGCAGATTCACCAGCTTCTCATGGCAATCTAATTGCCTAAAGTTGAGGTCTTTTTGTAAAAACAAACTTCTTTTTCACTCAATCTTTTAGATCTATTTTTAGTTCTGATCTACAATTGGTCTTGCAGATCAATTCTACTTTCATTATCCATTAACACCTCCCAGTAAACTGCAGAGGATAAAGCAGCATCAGTTTCTGTTAAGCATAAATGACATTTTTGGATTGCTAAAGCCACCCCCCTTTGATCTTAAAAACATTAGGAAGGCCCACATGGAATGCATATCTGATACATATTCGTGGAATGCAGATTACATGTGCCAAATGTGGAATCGAATGACCCACATGGTCCATTGATGATCTCTGTGTTGTACAAGTAATGGTGCAATGATGCTCTCAAGTGGTCCAATTTCGATCAAGCTATTTTGATGAGTTTGGTAAAGGGTTTAAGTTTCGTTAGGTTGTGAAACCGTTAGCGGTGGCTCACCTAACAAGTCATGGATTAAGAGTGGAATTTCCAAACCATGCAAATCGAATATGTTAGCATTGTTGTTCTATACTGATGTTTGAAGGTTGAAGAGAGGGAGGGGAAGGTCAATTTGTTTACTTAGAACAAACTCTCCTTATTACTCAATCACATAGATTTATTCTTAGTTCCTAATCTATTAGGACAATTGGGTGTAGAGAATTGGTCTTCTAGCTCCATTATCCCTTAGCACATTTGGTCTTTTACTTAACCCCCCACTATTCTCTGCAGTCAAGTATGGTTACACACTAGATGCTGTCGGAGTAGCATATATAATTTGGAGGTTTGCAAAACAAACAATCCGACAAGTGAGAGTGCAAAGAGTTGGGGTAGAGGTTGTCGACTCATGTTCAGAGATGTTGGTCACAAACTCCACCCAGGTGGAAGACCCAATCATTGTTCTTTCTTATGCAGATATTTGCTCAAGATAATGCACCAAAGTTTGGCCCCCCTCCTTTTCTACATGCTTTTTTGTGACCTTTGTTTCTTCTCTCCCAACTCTGTGCCTGCCGGATGCAAAATTCTCAAAGCACTTAAACTGATGAAGATTTCAGTGGACTTAGTTTTAGAAATAGGATGCAACAAAGAAAATTGTTACAATGGACTGCAATATACTACACCATCTTCTTGTCTCATCGATCTCGGAATGTGATGACCTTGTAGGCCTCCTCTTGCCTCTCAATAATTTCCGAGTGTCGGAAGCTTTCGGAGACAAAAAATGGAGTCAAAAGGAGAAATAAAGATGGTGAGTGAAAACAAGACAAAAGCTTGTTATGTTGCAGTGCATCGGTTGCACACTCTGAACCTCTCAAAATGTCTTGTTGTGTTGAAGACTAATAGATACTTGAAGTTGTTTGGTTGCATTCAAGCCTACTAAAAAACATAAAACAAAGGCTTTAAGTCTGCAGCTGGTAAGCAGTTAAAAAAACCACTCTTGCATTATAATTATTAACCCTACAGAAGAGGCATTTCCAAGAACACTAAGCACAATGGAAATATTCTACCAGAAAGGGGGGAAATGATTCACTCTTATCCACAATTGTAAATATTTTATTAAATAAATATTCCAAGAAGCAAAGAACAGCCTGAAGGCGTGAAGCATGAAGATCTGATCGAGTGGCTAAATGAATTCTGAGAAACTTGAAAGTAAAACACAAGTAAGTCAACAAAAAGTAATAGTTTAATCAAAATGCTCGACTGTATACAAAATGTTTGTCTCAGGCATGATAAGAAAAGTTTACATGGATGTGGTAAAGTGGAGTCTAATTTGATAAAAAAGATAATTGGCATCTGATAAGTCTAGAAACGAGAAGATACGACATTGATTACAGATGATCTTAGCGGTGTGAAGATGCAACCTGCCTGCCAAGAATACACAGAATAAGATTCTTCATCAAATTTGTTTATACTCTTCTTCTTATCTTTCCAACAAATTGATGTGAGAGCCGAACTGAAATGGCTAATGGCCTACAATTCCATGTACCTAGACATAAAAGGAAAATTATGGTTAATGGTGCATCCAAACCAAAGATTTATTTGATTCTCAAGAGACATGAAAGATGGAAGAGAAAGGTGTTGACTAGGTAAAAAGAATATGAAGACATTTTTTCTTGTTTACCAAGACAAGCATTGAACATTCTCCATGATTCCTACAAAGGTGTTGACTAGGTAATTACTCAATACTGAATTCCTACAATTGAAGAGATGGTAAAAACTTGAAAAGATTCTTAAATCACTTGTATAGAATAAAATTCTCTATCAAATTTCTTGTTACTCTTCTTCCCTCTGGTACTCATTCTTCTAGAATAGCAAACTTAAAGATATCTTGCAATTATGAAAACCTAAAGTAATGCTACAATATGCCATCAATCTTAGCATGGTCCTGAATGAGCTTTAGTGAGTTTGATTCCACATTAGTTTAATGAACTCTAGGCACTTTTTGGCTGCCTAATTATCTACCTCACTCCAAACGAGGGCCGTGGATTAGTTTTTGATTTTCAGACGTCTGTGTTTTGTTTTGTTTTTTAATGTAATTTTCTGAATAATTTGGCAAAATACGGCTTTTCGAAGAAATTGTCTAATAGAAAATAATTTCAACGAGTTAGAATTGGATGACTTCTAACGAGATAATGCAGGGCTCTCATGGTGCTTCCACGCTATAAATTATGTCCTGCACCCTTCGGGCCTCAGATTCAGAGCTTCCTTTCAGAATTTGCGGACATGCATCCCGGCGACGTCGCCAGCGTCGGATGCCTCTCGCTCTCACCCTCAACTCTGCTTCCGTCCTTCATGGCTCACAACACTAGTAACATAAAGCCATGCTTCAACTTCACCACCACTACTCTCTCTGGTTTTGTTGCAGCAGAGGAAGAGCAGAGGCTGAGGGTGGCTGCAGAGGAGAGGAGGAGGAGGAGGATGGTGTCGAACAGGGAGTCGGCGCGGCGATCGAGGATGAGGAAGCAGGGGCAGCTGTCGGGGCTGTGGTCGCAGGCGGCGCGTCTCCGGTCGGCCAACCGCCGGCTTCTGGAGGAGTTGAACGGCGTGATGAGGGAGCGCGATGAGATGCTGGTGGAGAACGGACGGCTAAGGGAACAAGAAACAGAGCTGGAAAAGAAGCTGGAGAACCTGCAAGCTCAGGCCGGTGGTTGTTGTCTTGCAGGAACTCAGGAAAAAATTATTCTGCTCTGATCAAGAATTCATTTGATGGAGTGTTTTTATTTTCTTTGTTTTTTTCATTGCCGAGAATTCCTTCTGATGTTGCTTCTTGCAGTTGCGAGGATTTAACGTGGATGAATCCAAAGAACTCTAGATCTGTTTGTTTTGGAACTATAGCAAGATGCTCTTGATTTTTAAGTTTGATCTTTGCAAATCATCAGGGTTTTTTTGTATTTGTAACAGAGTGAAAAATTTTATTACTGCTCTAGTAATTGTTATGTGTTTTCCAGATTAGTTTGTCCCAAATTTATAATACTCATTTAATCTTCTCTAAAATCAAAATTTATCAAGAATAAGTAGATGACGATAAGACAGAACAGTTAGATTTCTAACATTGAGAAATGTTAATTGATAAATTAGCACAAATTTTAAATGTTTTAACTTTTAAGGAATTTAATATAACTTTCAAGTTTAACAAATTTATACATATATTTTTTGGTTTAATGCACGAGGAAATGTGGACTAACTTAACCAATTTGTCAAGCCAAGCCAAGCCAACAAGAACATAAATTAAGCATTAGGCCTGTTTCGGCCAAAGACATCAACAGTCCTTTGTGAGTTTAAACATCTAACTCACAAAGAGTGAACCGACTGATGATCTCACATAGCAAAGAGGCAGCCAAAATCAACTGAGCAGTAGATGATCCACGATAAAGGAAACAGATACATAAAGCACACAGCAAATTAAAGTGTTCGATACAACAATGCAAGACACTGATCGCTCAAAGCAAGACACCGAGCGCGATACAACTGCAACATTTGCAAAAGAACCAAGCCACTGGAAACACGAATTAAAACTTACCAAGTTTAAGACACGAACTAAATGCATGAGATAGACAATACAAAGTAGATTAGCTGAACAGCGCCAGATGAAATTGACACTAGCATAAGCTTCAAGTTCATAATTACTCCTCTGACTCTGACTCGGCGTTCTGGAGCCACTCGACAAAAGGCCTCATGTTCTTCCAAACAATCGAGCTCTTGTTTGCACCAGTCAGACCTTGTTCATACCATTTCACTATGCATTCTTCCTCCAATACATCTCCATCATAAAGGCATTTAACCACCAGAGCAACTTCCTTCACTGCATCCCCACTGCATTTCCCACAGAATGTCTCAATAGCCCGCAGAAGACATATCTGTGACTCCTCACCCTCCACTGCCGCATCAAGGTAGTTTTTCTTCTTCTCAACCTCTTTTGCAAACCCTTTTCCTACACCCTCAAACATGGCATCAAAGAAAGCATCCATTATCTCCTGATGAGAACCAGCAAGAGAACTCAGAAAGGAACCAACTTCACCAGAATTAGACCTTTTCTTCAACATATTCTTGATCTCTATTATGAGTCTGTCATGTGTGGTAGGTTTCTCTATTTCTTCAGCTACTGATTTTGTGGCTTCATCTTTCTTCACTGCCTTGTCAGTTACATCATCAGTCGAAAGCATGACCATTTCAGCAGTAGCAGCACTAAGTTGTTCCTGGATGCGCTGTCGAGCTGCTTCAGCAGACGTATCAGTTTGCCATTGGACACCATCATCTTCAGCTGCCTCATTGTCATCAGCTTGACTATCTGGAGGGGAAGAATGCTCTTCATCTGAGCCTGTTGGCTTCTTCTTAGATGTAGCACGTTTTGAACTTGCCCCTTCTTTGGATGATATGACACCTTTTTTCTTGGATTCTTTCTTCAACTTCTTCAGTTCTTCATCTGCAGTTTCCCCTTCCTTGAGCCTTTCTTTCTCAGCGCGTCTCATTCCCTTCTTATCTTTTGATGACCTCTTCTGCTCTGGTGGGTTCTTAATAATAAAAGTAGTGAGCTTATCTCTCATGTCCACATCAGAAACATATCCACACGCAGCACATTTGAGGATGATCATCTGGGTTTTTGTGATTATTATGTCAGTTTCAGGATTACCACAACCATAGCATTGCACATACTTCTTTATGAAGTTCTCTAAAAGACCTGCCAATTTGGTAGTGTCATGAGCCCCATTAACCAGCGAAGTACCAGTTTTATCATCAAACTTGGACTGGGCACCAAGCTCACAGCCAAAATACTTAGTCGTGTAAGAGGCTGGTCTGTGCAATGCCTTTGCAATGTCCACCATGTTCACAACATTGGTCTTGATACCATTCCCACGACCCTCTATTTTGGTTATCATCTTTGGCATCTTATAACGATAGAAGGCATCATCACTATTCGAAGCGCCTATATTCTGCAAAGCCATCTTTGCCTATAAAGACACAACTAGATAGGAACTCCAACACCAAATGTCAGGCAATCACAGAAGACACTAAAACTCTATTTTCCTCGGTGCAGTATTGAGAAGTGACTACAGTGGAAAACGGCTCTGAATTGCAGCCTTGGATAATTGTAGTCTCTAGAAAAGGCTCAAGATGCAAATAAGCAAAATCTTCCAACAAGCATATATGCTTTTTTCTAAATGTTGGACAATATTCTCCAAGTAACCCAATTGATCCCAAAAAGAGAGACTCCTGTTCAGACATAAAAGATGACCTACACTTAACTCCCTCCACTTTAACAAATAAAAATTGTTGAAACCAATGCTGACAACTTCAGTTGAATTTAATATATCCTGTTTCACAGAAAACAAGCCAATGAGGTTGCAGATATAACAAAAAAAAAAGCAATTAATAAGTAAACCAATCCAAATAGAGCAGCTGGAAAACAACCTCATATAATAGAGTACATTGTGGTTTTCTTAAAAAAATACACTCAATAAACTCTTGTTTCATATATAATGACAAAAAGTGGCAAAAAAGAATAAGACTCTTAACCATGATGATTGAAATAATAAGACACTGAAACAGAGTTACTAAATAAAACTGCTTAGTTATTCATTTACTGCTCCAATATAAGCAATTCAAAATCACACTGAATTTCCCAAATAAAATAAATTTATGCAATTTGTCAATTTTTACATTTGTGCAGGATGCCATATATTTGATGATTAAGGAAGAAGAATCAAATTGAAGGTTGTTTTCATGAGGTTTCAAAACATTTTGAGATACATATACTGTTTACTGGCAAACATGACGCGATATGGTCAATCTAGTCCTAAAGTAAGCCTAAACCGGCCTTGTGTTCTCAATGAAAATAGCTGCTATATCCTGGTAACAATTAACAAAATTACCACACTGAGCATGAAATAAGTTTGCTCATGTTATGTACAAGCTACTACTCCAATCTCTCAGACATCATATTTATACATAATAAATACTTACTAAGCACGATCATGCATCAGTAATCAGTTTAACAAACAATAAACTTAATATGGTACCCTAAAATCATACACACACATAATAAGTATCAGAAAGGGATGGCCAGATTATTAAGACATAGTGTTTAACCACAAGACGAAATATAGGACTTTGTTGTATGACAAACTCTCTCTTGATCTCGTTATAAGGTCCAATGTATGATTATTTTTAGATGTTATCACAGGAAGTCTGCATAAAAGCAATGCTTCTATATACTCTAACACAGGTAGATTGAAGTATAATCTCATGTGTCAATCCGATTTACACAATCAAAACATATCACTCTGATTTCTGGCCTGTACCGATATTGTGTTGACACTGGTAAATATCAGTGTCTAGCCCTGGTAATGTAGATTCTTTAGTATCAATAAAAAAATGACATGTCTCATTCCAGCAAACATTCTGCAATAGCTGGAAGCATGACAAAGCAATGTCACATGGAGGCAGAAAGCCTACAAATTGTAAACTTTACTTAAAGAAAAAGCAACAATAGCTTTTGAGGAACTCACATCTAATAGATAGGTGGTGAGTCTAACTTATACAGTTTTTAGTGTGCATTATGTCAAAACTGGTATTAGAAATAGATATTCCATCTAGCCAGCACTGTTTCTTCATTAAATCCAAAGGTTGTAGAGGTGTTATAAGTGAATTCCTCTTCATTAACACAAAAACAAGAAATTCAAAGAAGTATGAAAAGATCTGTTGAACCTACAAGATTCCTTATTCTTCATATTCATCCAGTTTACAATAGGAAATACAAAAAAAAAAAGTCAAAACCACATGGGCATAATAAAAAGTGCAAGTAACAAAAGAGAATGGCATCGTTCATTTCATCTAGAAACAGAAAAAAAGGGTTAGATTGTGGCATTTCATTACTATTCTACGTTACTGTAAACATGAAGGACAAAGTTCAATGCAAAAGCTTTGGATTTAATGCCAACAACACTGGATTTGTAACAACTAGTGCATTGAGATATACAAAAATTGATTCAAATAGAGAAGAAGTCTTAAGCAACCAAACTCAGCCTGATGTAACTATAACATTAGGTTACTCTCTTACTTTCAAATGCATTAGTTGCCATGATTTTTTTAAGTAAGCCATATCTAGAACTTATAGCTGAATAATCATCGCTATATCAAAGGAAAGCAAAGAAAACTAAATATCAATACAATTAACCATCGCAGTCAACATGCAAAAAAATTAAGTTATATTAGTGTGATAAGTTGGTATATTAGCGATTGTATTCCGTTGGCATAAAATCAACAAACCCTTGTTTGACACATCCATAAGTCCAAGGTGAAACTTTGCAGTATAGACATAAAAGCTAAACATAGAGCAAAGATCCTAACAAGACGATACCATATCACAGAACAGACTAAAACCGAACGCAAGGATGATAGAATCGTCGAATTTCATTAATTTGGAACAAAATAACCAGATCAAAATTTGACAAAAACACACATAGAAAAGTAACGATCAATCAAATCGCAAATCCACGTAACGAAGACGACGAAACAACATCGGATCCAAATCTTAAAACAACCAGTTTACATGAGCACGGAGGAAAAACAAAACCCGAAACAAGAAGCACAATCAATCCGGAGAGAGAGCGGAAAAAAAACAAATTTTATAACTTTAGATATCCCAAGTTTACTCGATCAAGAATTAATTGAAGAAAGTATCGACTAAGAGAAGGGAAAGGAAGAGGGGTCGATTACCTGCGCGAGATCGCAACAGAGGTTTCTTGGAAGCCAATTTAGGAAGAATCGGAGAACACGGACCGGATGATAGGTATTTATAGTCACGAAGGAGATGGAAAGGCCGTCAAGGAAACCCTAACATCCATCGATATCTGATGCGGAAACCGCATGTGGACACTCCTATGCGGCACCAGATTAACCGTCCATTGTTGAGATGACGACGACGTCAATTTAGTGATCCTGCTGGGAAATGCTACAGGCAAAAACACTAAATTAATAGTAATCTTTGGTTCCTAAATGAGTTATTCTACAGATTAACAAAGTGAGAAAGCATTTCCTCTGGCACAAACAGGAGAAAAGCAAGCACAAGTAAAGAATTGAGAAAGCATTTCCTTTGGCACGAACAGGAGAAAAGCAAGAACAAGTAAAGAACCTCACTTAGTATCTTTGCATATAAGTGGCTGTAGTTGATCTGCAAACTCATAACCAACCAAGCACTCTTTGCTCAAAGTAAATGAACCAACGTCAATCCTTGCTTAAACCAGGCAAAGATTGGTCAGCAGTATGGAATTAAAGATGCCTTGTCCATATTATTTTAAGGGCTGAAACACATGTTTGGGGATGGATAGATAGATGGTTAAGCAACACAGTTATGCCAGATAGAGACACTCACACTTTGAGATCTTCTTTCTTTCCACAGAGTCATTAATTATGAGATATCTTTAAGAGTCACTCTTCTGGGAGTGAAACATTGCAGCCATGAGTTGCACGACCATGTCACTCTATTCTTTTTTTCACAAAAAAAAACAAACAAACGTGATTCGAGGATTATCTGTTAATTCTGCTCCATCATTTTCGGCGTCAATTGGATCTCTTGGATGGCGCTGCTTCCGTTATTTACGGCGAGAATTGGAAAATTTTGCCATCGTCGACTGCAACATTGTTTTTGGTTTTGTGCCTTCTTTCAAACTGTACGATAGCTATCGGTGAATAAACGCATTAAAAATTTTCCATGAAAGCGAGGAGTTAACGCTACTATCTTATCTATCCTTGTGAGATTTTTCGCCCTAATTTAGTAGACAATCTAGCCAGTTATTCACCTAATTTTAGGATCATGAAATTAAATCTCATAAAATTCGGCAAATTCTCAAAAACATGTACACTTCAAGTTTGAGAATGTCTAACAAATGCACTGAAGTTTCATTTTTTTTTCAAAAGAGCATCTATTCGTTTTACTGGTTGCCTTGTTCATTCTTTTCTCTCTTATTTACACGTAACATTTAATATCTTCTTTTTCTCCTATTTTTTTTCATACAACATTATTCTTATCTCCGCTTTCCTCTTAAATTAAATTAAATTTTAATTTTAATCAACAGATATATTCTTCTAAATTTATTTATTTTTATTTTTAATTTAAAATATTAATACATTTTAAAATATAAAAAATTAATAAACTATTGAAAATATTTTTCCTACTTTTTAATATTGTTTATTTTTAATATCTAATTATAAAAAAATAAAATTAACAAAGATGATTTTATTAATAAAAAACAAAATAAAAATTATTTTGGTTCTGATCTTTAAAAATTAACACTATAGTTTAAATATCAAAATCGGTGTGGTATTGGTTTTAAATAGTTTTGAGTATTATTAGGAGGATATTAAAATAATAAATAAGAGTTTATTTAGACTCAAATCAACCTAGGAGACTCAAATTTCTAAAATCTTATAATGAAATGGAAGATGCGAGTAGTGTAAAGTGGAGATATGGTGAGAAATCCTAGTTACGAGCCTCCTATACGAAATTATAGACCCATGTTAATTATGATAAGGTCTGAAATTTTCTAAACCTTTTGAACAATATTGTAAATCATTTACAATAATAACGGAGATACCCTTGGACTTCAAAGCACTAAAAAATAACAGGAGTTAGAATGAATCTGACCAAATCTTTTCAGATTTATCAATGGATCTTGATTGAAACTCATTAATGAATCTAAATGACTTAGATTTTTAAAATTTTATAATGAGATGAAAGTGTAGAGTGTATAGAATGTAGATATGATGTTCAATCCTAATCTTAATATATATAGAAGAAGTTATAATCGTATACCAACTAACATAGACTGTAATATTGATTTCTAAAGACCAACACTATTATGATATTGATTTTCAGAAATCAACCTACAGTGTTAGTTTTGATCACATGATTTTCGAAGACTATGCTATATTCTTCTGCAAAAAAAAGTAGAATCCGCCACCTTAGCAGCCCCACATGGTCGGCTCCACGATCATCTATGAGAAGATAAATCAAGAAACTACAGTTGATCACGACGCAGGAGGGTATTGTCTGACTTTGCCAAGATTCGAATCTTTGCCCTCTTCTGCAACTCTACTGCGTCGTAACCAACTCAGCTATGTCTCGAGGGCGACTATATTATGATTCAAACTCTTATCCTCTTCTGCAACTCTACTGCGTCGTAACCAACTCAGCTATGCCTTATGGGCGTCTATACTATGATACTGATTACATACTATGTTGCATGTAAAAGGAAAAAAAATTTAAATATTGCATATAAATAAAAGAGAAAAAAAAAAGGAAAAGTCAATAATATCATAGGGGTAAAATGAGATCAGATGCGCCTATGAAAATTCGACTTGATTTTTAAGCATTCTTAAACTTGAAGTATGCCTCTGAGAATTTGCCGCATAAAAATTGAAAATTCTGTCGACGATGGTCTTCGTTGGTTGACTAGCTCATCCAGCTACTTTATCAGACCAAGTGGCCCAAGCAAAGAACTCATCAGATCTCAATGCCCAATAATTTATCAAATCAAGATTCATCACTTCCTCTGTAGCGTTCAGGTCGATCTCTCCGCTTGCCGATCTCGATCGCCTCCATTGTTTCCTCCTCAGCTCCTCCTCGTAAACCCTTCCATGGAGCCTCATCACCCCATTGAGCTCCTCCCCTTTTGCGGCCACACCAAGCCCAGGCTGTATCTCCTCTCCTTCCTCCTCCTCCTCCTCCTCCTCGTCCTCGCACTCATCTCCTCCTCCAAGCAGCCTTCTTTCCCTTCCTTCGGCTACCCGTATTCTTCCGTCAGGTTGCCGGCGCGCTGCGACATCTCCCGTGGCGAGTGGGTTCCGGATCCGGCCGCGCCGTACTACACCAACCTCACCTGCTCGCTGATCCAGGAGCACCAGAATTGCATGAAGTATGGGAGGCCAGACAGGGACTTCTTGAAGTGGCGGTGGAAGCCGGCGGCTTGCGATCTGCCGGCTTTCGACGCGGCGCGCTTCCTCGGGCTCGTGAGGGGAAAGTCGATGGCGTTCATCGGCGACTCTTTGGCTCGAAACCACATGCAGTCATTGATGTGCCTCTTGTCGAAGGTAAAGCCTAGGGTTCGAACCTGTTGGATCTGCTTGAGAATACATGAAAATTGTTAGCAATTTGTGTGTTTTTTTTTTGTGAAAATCTCGATTTCTCAATCCTTGTCAGGCAGATCTAGCTCGACTAATTAATCAGTTCACAAACACAGGGAAAAAATTCTCACCGAACTAAGGAGAGATTTAA
The DNA here is from genome assembly GCA_037834155.1 of Curcuma caesia. Lineage (NCBI taxonomy): Eukaryota > Viridiplantae > Streptophyta > Magnoliopsida > Zingiberales > Zingiberaceae > Curcuma > Curcuma caesia. The sequence goes on along the minus strand of JBBMKF010000002.1, from coordinate 6,257,707 downwards.
AGAGATGTAAGCAAAGTTGAGCTGAGAGATCTACTGATCGAGCCTTCTAGTCCATTATTCCTGAAGCTCACCAATTGCATGAACAAAGAGATTTCTAAACTACAAAAAAAACTCTCATAATCAAGACAATTTTTCTTCACTTATTCTATCTTCGTGGTATATTACAGTTCTCCACTGGCTTGTTATAGTTTTGTACATAAACCATGCGTAGAAATGGAGATGAGTTTTCCCCCTCAAAACACATTTTATCAGGAACTGACATTAAGATCTCAGTTATAAGCAGTACATTGCTATATATTAGTGTTTATCTCCATAAATCATCCAACACAGGACATTGTTTTTCTTATCTACTTATATTTCATAGATCACATTCTTTTCAACAAGTTGGATTGATTAATGCATTATTTCTTTTGTTCCTTTTTGAATTTAGTGGCATTCTAAACTCCAATATTTGACAAGATTACTAGCTCACTGAAGTTCATTTCAGGTGGAGTTTCCAGAAGACCTCAACTCGACAGATAACTACTTCAAACACATGTTCTACACCAACTACAATTTCACCATTTCTAGTTTCTGGTCCCGATTTCTAGTTAAAGCTGAGGAGGTAGATTCAGATGGCCCTAACCACACTGGCCTGTGGAACCTCTACCTGGATGAAGTCGATGACATCTGGGCTTCCAAGATCGACCAGTTCGACTATGTGATAGTATCTGATGGCATCTGGTTCTCACATCCAACATTCTTCTACGAGAAGAGAGAGCTCGTCGGCTGCCACTTTTGCCTCGTCGACAACGTCACTGATCTCCCAATTCAGTATTCTTATAGCTCGGCACTCAGGACAACTCTCCGAAGCCTCATCGACCTGGATGGATTCAAAGGCAAAATCTTTCTACGAACAATCTCGCCATCTCATTTCGAGAACGGGGAGTGGAACAAAGGAGGGGACTGCGCGAGGAGGCAGCCATTTAACAAAAATGAGGCAAGATTGGAGGGAAGAGATCTCGACTTCTACCAGATTCAGATAGAGGAGTTCAGGGAAGCGGAGAGGGTCGGAAGGAAGAAAGGAGTGAAGTTGAAGTTGCTGGATGCAACAGGAGCCATGTTGTTGAGGCCCGACGGGCACCCGAGCCGATTTGGCCATTGGGCACACGAGAACGTGACGCTGTATAACGATTGTGTGCACTGGTGTTTGCCTGGACCTGTCGATTTATGGAGCAACTTATTGTTCGCGATGCTAGGCGAGTAGATTAAAGCCGAATTAAGAGAGCTCAGGTAATTAATTCTAATGACATCATTAAGTAAGTTTCTCTTACAGCTCTTTCAGTCTCAGATGATGGTTGTACACGGCAGAATTACAAGAACAACCCACCCAATTGAATGAAATTCTTTTAGGGAATTGATATTCATCATGTGTATCGTGCAAAAAAAAAGAAAAGAAGATCATTTTGTGTAGTTGCGTACAGTGATCATAGCTAATCTTCTCGCAATAATAGACTTACCTGAAAAGTCATGCATGTAGGAATTTGTATAAGAAAATCCTCAGTTTTTTTTAATCAATAATTAATTGGACATCCGAGTTGTGACCTAGGGATCCGCGGTTCGATCCCCAGCTACGGCGTATTTACAGGAATTTTTCTCCAAATGGGAAACGCAATCAAAGGATGCTGGGCATCTGGATTGGCTGCCTATGTGCTTCCCGATTTACGCTGATGGTCTGTGGGAAACTTCCGTGGGACCGGACCAGTCACTCCCAGGGATTGAGTCCATGAGACTGATTGGGATTTATTATTTTTGTCCCCGGGGCAATGGTGCAACGGTAGGACATC
>JBBMKF010000002.1:6244334-6255414 GCA_037834155.1 Curcuma caesia | reverse complement strand
GAGAAAGTTATGAACAGCCTCCTCGTAACCGTCCATCCGCCTCTCTTCTTCAATATCATCCGTCCAAATAATTTGGATGCAAGAGGGAACAATCCTGACCATGCCAACAGAGAGGAACATCTTTCACGCACAAAAGCCTTTATTTAATGACTTCAGCCATAGATTGGGCCCAAAGTGCAATTTGGGCCCCCATTTGTGAAATTAATTTATAATTACATCATTTAAAATTTATTATAATATTAAATATTAAACAATTAAAATAAAAAAATTAGATGCTATGAGGTGAATATATATATAAGAACAATGATACACATGAAAATATAACATAAAAACATAACATAACATACTTCATGCAGTGGGTCCCATATCCATGCAATGTAACGTGTCGTGTTGTATTTTCATACTATATTTTTATATAGTGTATCATTTATATATATATATATAGAGAGTCCTGATCTGCCGCGTGACGCATCCCGCACGACACCTGCGAGACAGCTCCAACCCACCGCCGCTTCCACCGCCGTCGCGCCGCCGTCCGGTCACCGACGGCCGCCGGACTGGACGCATTGGAAAGCCAGCTCGCCGGTGCTCCGGCCGGGGTCGGATTCCGATCGGATTGTCGCTGGAATCCGGCCAGAAACGCAACAGAACGACCCTTGTCCGATTTCAGCGGAAATCGATCGGATTCCGGCCGAATCACGGCCGGAATCGGCCAACAGTAGCTGTTGGCCGATTTCGGCCGGATTCCGGCCGAATTTGGCCGGAATACGGCCACCGGACCTGGCGCCGGCGAGTTGCGCATCCATCGCCGCCGGTCCGGTGGCCGGAGATGGCCGGACGGCGGTGAACAGCGGCGGAGAAGCGGCAAACGTCCGAGGAGAAATACTGTGCATCGCGAAAATGGACGGTCGGGATTGATTCGCGCACGGGTGCGCAGGAATCAGTCGCGCGGCAGATCAATTATATATTCAATATTCTAACATCCAATATCCAATAAAATGTGAAATTCTTTTATGGTCTAAAACTGTTTATTTTTTTTACGATCTCACGACTACATGTGAGGAGGTAAATTAAGAAGTTGCAGTTGACAACCATAGAGGAGGGAGGAGGGCATTGTCTTGGCTTCATCAAAATTCGACCCTTATTCACTTCAATAAATCTATTTCTTCTCTTCTAGCTACTCGCTCATCTGTTGGTCTGCTAGAAATTTTGTGGAGTCTAAGTCATTTTCATATGTTAAGGAGCCCATGCATGGCCTTCACTTCGGCCCACGGAGCAGTTCCCCACTCCACCATGGCCCTCGGTTTAAAATCTAAACGAATAGATCCATCGAAACCGGTTAAATGGAAGAAGGTAGCTTCATCGAAATAATTTAATTAATTTAAAAAATATAAATGTAGATGGTAATAGAATATTTGGTAGGGTATAAATATAATATCACCGACATAAAAAATTATAGATGGGGATGAAATTAAATATTCGAGAAAGATGAAAATGAAGATGAAGTTGTATATATATAATAAATGGAATGAAAAAGGAAGACATAGAATCTGACTCGTTATTATTCCAACTTCCACATGCCTTGCGGCTTACTCAAGTCATCAACACAAAGCGCCCTCGTCTCAAGGGAGGTGTCCCTGTCGACGCTGGTTGTCCAAACACTCACTCACATGAACTCTCTCTCTCTCTCTCTCTCTCTCTCTCTCTCTCTTTTTATATGGATGGTTGCCTATCTGTCCCTCGCAAAGTACATCAAACTTAACCCACTGGCTAGGGCAACCTAAGAGCTCGCACATGCACCTTCAAACCCTTGCGCCCCATGAACAGCCTTATCCATATGGGGCATGCATGTATATATAATTGAAGGTTATGCCCACTAATGATTGAGCACTGCGCGCCAAACATCTAGACATTGATCGATAGGGAAGTGAAAGAGGCCGGTAGAGACAAGGATCGAAGGAAGTTAAACACAGGTCATCTCCGTTTTTAATTTCTTCCTCATAAGTTGCCATGCTTCTGTTTATAAGAAAGTTCAGAAACAGACAGTTGCATTTCAATGAAAGAGTTAGTTTCTACAGAAGATTTACAAGTTCAAGCTATATATAAATGATAAATTAATTGCTATCAAGAAAAGGAAAATATAGTTTGAAGTGGTTAAACAATTCATGGTTTGTAGCTATAGTGAAAAACTAGACTGTAATATATAAAATAATCATTAACAGAGTTTTTAGAAAAAAAGTAATTACTGTACCAGCTTGTAGGAAACGTTCTTCGATCTTCATATTGTCCATTAGCCTCGTCAAAGTGAGTACAAAACACGCAGCATGTATTATAAGTTGTGTTCTAGATTTATTTGATAGGTGAATCGGAGGGAAAGTCGTTTACCTCTAGATTAGTTAGGTAAATCTCGGACAATTGGATTATAAAAAAGTATAAAAAATGGAAGCATGTGCTATGATATTATCCAAACCCTAAAATGCTTATGATAATTGAGAAAAAACATCTTTACTTTAATGTAAAGAATAATACACAAAAATGATTAATTGCACCTAATCAAATTAAATGATAACACTTTGTAATTCTATTTTAAAAATTATATAAAATAGGGAAACTGCTTTAAGATCCGTGCATAACATCCACACGGAAGAATCAATTTTCTACATTTCATTGGATCTTAGATGAAGGACTTTCACCCTATTTCCTTTTCTTAGTTGACATCATATACACCGGCCTCATGGAAATTTTCCATCGGTCATTTAGATAAATTAGGAAGTGCTCGTAGCAGCGGCTCAACAGTCCAACATACTTAGGTCAATTACCCATCCATTGAGTGGCTCGATCCCCTATTTTATTCCTTAATAAAGTTGAGCTCAAAATTGAACCAAACTATTTTTTTTATGTGAAAAAATCAGCTCAAAACAAAAACGGAATTCAAAATAGTACTGAATAAAAATATTAAATCAAAATAGACACCAATGTCTAAGTATCTAGACATGCACACTCCTTGATTTCTTAATGACTGTATATATATAATAACAAAAGGGACTAGTATGACTACAATGTCTAATTAAGTAGCTAGGTCGTCTGCTGTGGTGTCTGATTAGATACCTAATTAATTACAACTGTGCAAACAGATAGCTAGAGAAGAATTAATTAAGCATTAATTAATCACCCATGTTTGAAGGCAGAAGCTAGATTAAGAGAAACTGAGGTACAGTGGCACGTCGTAGTTAGCTAGCTAGCTAGTTTCTTGTCACTTATTGTTAATAATGAGACGAAGAAGATGGAGTTGGGGACTGTTGCAAGGTGTGTGTGCATGCATGTGCTTGCATGTGCAACCGTCCCGTTTTCAGTAACCCTAACAGCGAAGACAACACCACCATCACCACCACCTCTCCTTCCTCATGGCGATGGGGCTAGCTCTTAATTAATTCTCTGATTGCCAACTCGATCCCTCTTTTGTTTACTTGCAAAGGCATGGTGCACTACTTGCCCACCTACTTCCTTCTTCAGCAGTCATCCCACCACTGCCCATGTTCCTCTTCTAATTATATTTTGATGGTCCCAATCCCACTTAATTCACAGCTTGCACAGACCCAGCTATATATATATATATATACGATCGATGAGTGAATGTATGCATGCATATATACACTTGTACTGATAATAGTCCAACCTTAATCACTGTAAATTATTCACTCTAATTTGACTCAATTTAACAATATCTTAATTCGATGAACGAGCTTGAGTTTATGTTATAAATCCATCATGGTCCTTAATTCTAGTGTATGATTTGATAAAGAGTTAAAGACATCTATATATCAATTGTTTATGAAAAAGTAGATTGTAGCTCAAGGACACTTTGTCATGTTAAAAAAGATAAAACACTTAATGAAAATATAATACTTGAAAGTAGATGATGAAGAATATTAGTTACAAATTAAAGACACTTAATTTGAACAACTCAATGGATCAGTCATCCTTTGCTTGAATACATGAAGAAATTAAGAGTAGTAACGAGCCCCCCTTTAGATGACCCGACATTAAACAATTCTCCACTTGAGTGATGAAAATCCTCTAGCTAGCTATAAAGATGTTTAAAGACACATATATACTAGTTATGATCTACTTCATGCAGCATTTACATGTGACAAGTACAAGAAAGAAAAGAGGGTAAATGAGTCGTACAAATTTTCAAATAATATTATTATGATAAAAAAAACAGAGGTTGAAAATTGATAACTGCAAAAATAAAAATAAAAATAAAAAATCAATCAATATCATTGTTGCATGGCGACATGCATGCTATATCACTTGTGTATATCGATCGATCGATCGATCGAAAGAAGACCGCATTCCATGAACAGATCTTCGTGGATTACGATGAAACCGCCTGCATGCTCATGCAGAGGCAGGTCGTAAATCTTGGAATGCCCCCGTAGGATATACACAATAAATATATGAAAGAAAGCGAGCACAAACAGTAACTAAATCGATGGAGATGGATCACGTTCCTCGGTGGGGCCCACGCGGTATCCAACGCCCGAGCTGTTGGACACGTGGGCCAAACATGAGATCCCACGTGCTCGTGTTCCCGCTACACGTACGCTGCTTTTGGAATTCCCTACCTTCCCCGCCCATCCAGTTGGCTCACATGCCCTTTCAATTCACCCTCTCTCTCTCTCTCTCTCTCTTCGTCGTCGTCTTCTTCTTCTATATATCCTTAGTTCCTCTCTGCATACATTCGTCTCCTCCTATTTCCTCTACTTTGTTAATTCATGGAGGAGGAGAAGAAAGCATTGCATATGGTAAAGCGGTCATGGCGGAGGGAAGGCCGGCGGCAGTCGGCAGCGGTGCGAAGGAAGGTCAGGAGGCTGCAGAGGCTGGTGCCGGGCGGGAGGGAGTTGCAGCCGGAGCAGCTCTTCTTGCAGACGGCGCAGTACATACACCGGTTGAGGCTGCAAGTGGATGTCCTCAGAGCTCTCTCCAATTTGGACCCACCATCGCCATGATCAATCAGTTGATTTATAATTATATTATTCGTTTCAATAATATTCTCTAGCTATATATATTGGATCGTGATCTTTTTTTAGATCTACGACTGGATGGGTTTGATTTTTCAATTTTTTCTTTCTTTCATTTTTCAGTTTTTCGATTGATTTGTTTGTGTATAGTTAAGCATATGCAGACAGCGAGTTGGCAAATGCTGTGTACTAGATAAAATTTGGATATAGAGATTTATATCTGATGTGTGGAAGGAACTCTCTAAGCTAGCGGGTAAAATAAAGATTAATTAAAAAAGATATAAATACGATGGGAGGCACAAAAGTTGACGGACAACGGTGAGGGACGGAGTCTCGATCGCAGCAAGGGACAGGAATGGAGGCTCACGGCGAGGGACGGCCGGCGTCGCTGGCTGCGAGAGGGACGGAGGACGAAGCGGTTGTGTGATGAGAGATGGAAGGAAATCCTAATTTCTTTCTTTCTTAATTTCTTTTTGTTTTTATTAAGTCAAATCTCCTGAATTTTTAAATCGCATTATCTAACTCTTCTTATGTATCTTGTCTTATCTTCGATCGCACCTTCATTTAGTTACATAAGAAAAAATAAAACAAAATATTACTAGAATCCGATCTCGTGAAACCAAAATTAGAAATCAATAATACTGTTATTATAGCTTAATTAGACAACCTGTGATAGCATACCTCTCTTTATATATATATATATATCAAGAGCAAGAGCAACAGAATTGAACGCTAGATATCAAAATCTAGCTTTTATATATCAGAGGTAAAAGACTTCATATCTAGTATGACATTCATTCAAAAATAATAATAATGTTGACTGAAATGTGTTCTTTTAATTAAACACATGAAAGTTTCTTGTTTAATATTCGACATCCACTAAATGACAGTATAAAGCTTCTTAAAGTTGTAGACCCAGACAAGACTAAAGACTCCATATTTGTGAATTTTGCTTCAAATTGGAGAGCAGTGGAAGACCATCAATGGAAGAGTACGTGTGAAGGAACTTCCACTCATCATTTGTTTGTGCCAATTATGAGTATACGCGACCCAATTATGGGGGTTTGTGTATGATAAGCATCCAATGGAATATTATTCTTATTAATTTTCTTTTTTTCCTATTTCATTACAACACACAATTGAAAAATCTATGTGCAAGCCCACAATTAAAGTCAACAAAAATCAAGGAAATTGTACTTTCTTGATAAAACTTTGATGATACAAAGTATAATTCAGCACAAAGTATAAAATCAAGGAAGTTGTATGATGATCACTTTTGCTGATCCCCCATCTTTCCCACAGCCTTCAAAGTTTCTTTTTCATTTGTGGATAATGATGGCAGAAACTACAAAAAGGAAAAGTGTTAAATTATGAAAGGAGGATCATGCGCTACACAACTAGATGGAGGTTTCTGATGATTGAACAGAAGACTAGTTCGTCTGAATTTATTCGATGTAGTAATATAGTAGTAGTAATAGGTAGAGGAATTTAAAAGCAAAAAACAAAAAAAAAATGATGGATAAGATGACATGCATCTTTCCAGCTCATTCAAGGCCCAGAAGCCTCTGACAATGCTGGGCAAATCATTAATTCTGATTCCATAGCTCCCATAGTCTGTGAGAAAATTGTATGATGGAATCAATTTTCAGGAATGTTTTTGTAATCCAGAACTTGCTCCCCGATACAAGGGATTTCATGTTTGGCAAGCAAGTTCGATGCATTATGAATGAGAAGGGCATCTTGGTTTCTACTGCTTTCCAATGTGCTAGAAAGATCATTATGTCCACATATTCTGTAATGATGCTGATCTTCGACTCCAGTATACATACATCCTGTTGCCTCTACCTACAGGAGCACCATGAAGTAGACAGTTCTTCCATCCAAACGAGCACGGGCCCCAAAAGCTAGAGCACCTTTTGAGAAAGAAAGCTGGTAAAGACGTGATACTCCACGCACCACACTTCAACTTTTGAGTGAAGTGAACGGTCACAGGATTTTGAGCTTATTCATAGGATTCCTCACTTGGAGAAAGGCGAGCGGTGGGAAATGGTGCACGATGAGAAAGCAGTCTCTGGCTCTGCACTTGCGCAAAGGAAAAGCATTTGCATGTATTGGGTGCTCCATTCTGTCAACCACAGTAAGTGTGTGAAGGCTAATTGGAGCTGCAGCAGAAATACATCCTGTATATGAATGTTCTTCAAATGGCAATATTGGGACACAAGATTTAAGAAAGACCTCTTGATTCTTGGGGTTCTATGGATCATTTACTTTACTATGCACCGATGTGGTCTAGGCCAAAGCAAAGGGAGTAAAGCTGCTCTCTGCTTTTAAGATACTTGTGCTGCTTAATAGATCTCAAACGTTGTCCAAATTCAAAATGTCATGTAGCTACAAGCTGTTGCCATCGCACACCAATCTTGACCACTGCTGCAAATTATTGAGCCATGACATACATGTCTTTTTCGTGTCCCTGAATTGGCCAAAAAAAGAGTCAATACTGCTGTCCCATGGATGGAGACATTGTTTGGATTCCATCTTTTACTCCATAAATTTTTGTAATGGATCATAAAAGTTGTCACCCAACTCAATCAACAAGTGAAAATCTTTATCTGATGCGGTGGAAGTTGTTGTCAGTCCAACCATGCAATCGACACTGAAAACCTCATTTGAATATCCAGTTCAATTGTAATCACACAGAATTTGTATCCAAAGAGAGCGAGTAAGAGATGCATTTGCCTTTTATTGAATAAGAATACCACATCATTTTCCTTTTTCCAGGTTGACATATGCATGTTTCAACAATTCATGCATGCATGATGCTTACAATCACACTGTAAGAACAAGTATCAAAGAAAAACTACTGTAAGAACAAGTATCAAAGAAAAACTACTGTAAGAACAAGTATCAAAGAAAAACAGAACCTTCAATCACGTCTCCATTATACATACTTGTGAGACAAACACTATCCACCCATAAGCAATTGTTCTTCAGTTTCCTTCTTTTGTTAGGCGAAGAAGAAGAGGAAGAGATCCTTTGGCCCATGCCAATCGACGTGGCTACTCTGAGGCGTGAAAGTACAGTGGAAGGCCTCCTTGAGCGATTGATTATAACATTCTCCAGTGAATGATAACAATTAGTAATCCCTCCTACAAATAAGAAAAATGCATTACAACATACTGTAAATTTGATGGCATCCTTTAGCACATCTTCAACATCAACTTCTGATATGCCTCTGTCAATCTTATGCACCAAGATGCTGCGGTTTCAGCATTAGTGAAATCCAGACCCATAATCTCATCACTTGCATGGATTATGGCAGCAGCAACAAGTGATGATGGGCAGTGACTCAGGAACCATATATCTGTTAAATCACAGGTTTCAGATAAAAAACAAAGAGATTCTTATCATTCATACTCAAATGAGATTATAACTACGTAACCTTTCAACGTTGCAAGTGTAATTTCAGTGGCTAATGCAACCAAACATTGGGCATATTTTCCTATTGGGTCGATCTTATGAACAAAGAAGTCAATGAAAGTGAAAGGAGTCACAGATCAGAGCCTCCAATTTAATGCAGTCAGCACAAGAAGCTCCATTCGGAGAATTGCTCGAGGCTCAAAAATGAAACTTTGCACCCTCAACCTAAGTACATTGAAAGAAGTGCAGATTTAAATAGATGATCAAGTTCTTATAAAGGTAAAATACATTGCAATGAGTCAGAGTTTGAACCTGATTATCTACCTACAAGTCTAATAGAGATGGAAGAAATGTTTCATCCATCTTGCCGCTAGAGACAAGCATGACACTGACAAATTGCAACGCCCATTCATTTTGCTGCAAAAGTAGAATTATCATATGTGAGATTAATTATCCACACATATCTCCAAGGGAACCAACAACATAGAGTTCCATGACAGTAGTAGCAGAAAGACTGTTATGAAATCCTAATCTCCATCATCTCCTATAGTCCTTTATATATCTTCTTCATCTCATTTTTCAATGATCCCCTTCAATCTATCAAAACTTGAAGTACATAAAAGGGGGAAAAGGGCATACAAATCAAAGAAAAAACATGAACATTAGTTTCCTGGTCTCTTCCATCCACTCTATGAGTCAAAAAATTCCTCTTTAAGTCTTTGGTTTGCTTCCACATAAAAGCACCGTCAAATTTTTCTCTGAGTAAAAGAATCCTATTTATAAGTGTAGCACAAGCGAAATTCCTTTTGATTCTAAAATATCTCACTGTATCTGATTGCTTATTCTTTTAACCACATAAAGCCATCAAACACTTAAGCATTCATTGTTAAATTTATGCGAGCTACAAAGCTCTTAACTTTAATCTTAAAAGTCGACTCACCGGTAGACGATGAGAAGAGAGGAAAAGATCCATGTAGTTTACGGCGAGATGCGCCGTCGGTGGATGGAAGCGGTAGTATGCATGCACCTGAAAAAGCAAGCATAGCCAGGAGCGGTGAGGCGATCCGGCTCAATCTAGAAAGCAACTGCTGCTGTGCCAAACCATCACGCGCCGAGGTAAACACGAGGGAACCTTGAGGATCCAAGCGACGGCTTCTTGGCGAGCGGCCAAGTCGACCGAGTTGGACTGGAAGCGGTCGGGGTAGTCGCTTCCAGGTGAGTAGTCGGCGGCGCCCTCGATGAACCCGGCGACAGACTCGTCCGAGTCGTCGAGAAACTCGGCAGGGGGCCACGCAGCGGCGGCGGCGTCGCCGTCCCCGTCCCCCTCACACAACGTGTGCTCGGCGTGCTCAGTGGCGTCCTCGCTGCAGAGCAGGTCGCAGCAGGTGACGGCGGTGTGGTCTGGAAGAATGACGGGGCACTGTTCCGGTCAAATATCGGACGATATTAACAAAATATAGATAGAAAAGAAAATGATATTAATAAAGTTTTCAGAATCTAATATGAAAATAAAATTATGTGTTAAATTTTGTATAACAAGAGGATCTTCCTGTTGGATGGAATAACATCATTATAGAAATTTTTAAGAAGATCAACTTTGACTGTCATTTTTTTTACTTATGTAGAAAAAAAAACATTGAAGGAGATCAAATATGACAACTTCTTAATTGCTTGTTCATTCTTGGATTGTCATATGTTCACGAGAATATTTATATTCTTTTTTAGTAGATTCATATAAGATAGTGATTCACAGAAAATATAAAAATGGGACTCAAGACTAAGCCACTTGAAATAGTGTAATCGACAAGGAACTTAAGGTCGAAATAACTGAGACAATATCCGGGACTTGAGGTCAAGATGACCTCACCATTTTAGTAGAGCACCACAACCCATGGAGAAGAGAGCGAGGGAACGGTAGATTTTGTTTGTCGGTGTATAAAATGACAAGTGATGGGGTGAGTCACATTGTCTCCTAAACCACGTCGCGAAGGGCCCTTCAAAAATATTATAAATTAAATATAGAGTTTTTAAAATAATACTTTTATTTTTAAAATTTGGTAACTAATATAATTATTCAAGTGCATAGACAATCCAAACTAATTTTTAAAACAAAAATTGTAGAAAAAATATATTAATTTTTAAAATGTATATATGCTATAAATTAAGTCGAGTACTCAAATAAAAAAAACTCATAAAAAATTAATCATAAATTTTAATTATATTTGATCGTTATAATAAATTATAATTTATTTGGTTTTTTTATATAACTTTACACATTATGTTCATATTTATTCAGTTAAATTTAAAATATTTAAATTAAATAATAAAAATTTATTTTAAAAATTCCATTATAGATATGACAATGTGATTGAAAAAGGAAAGCTTCAGTTCACACATCCAAAAGCCTATTATAGGACAACTATTATCTGCGTTGATTATATCTATGAATGGGACAGTGGCAGACTAAAATTTATAATTTTACCTTAAAAAATAATAAAAAAGCCAAAGTTTACATTAATTTCTTTGTCGCTCTACAGTTTAATTTTCATTTCAACAGACAGAAAAATGCAGATTTCTTTTCATTAATTGCGTGGATGAAGAAGGAACACGGCCGTATAATCTCGATCAGGGTTTGTACT
>JBBMKF010000002.1:6212671-6241987 GCA_037834155.1 Curcuma caesia | reverse complement strand
AAAATGCAGATTTCTTTTCATTAATTGCGTGGATGAAGAAGGAACACGGCCGTATAATCTCGATCAGGGTTTGTACTATTTTTTTCACCTGAAACTTCTGATCGAGGTGGAGCCAGCATTTGATGCATATGCTTGATCTGATATATCACAGTTTCGGAAAGAAGAACGATGCAATTCGATCGTCTTTCTCTTCAACTCCTCCATGAAAACGAAGGCATTTCTCCTGTAAATATCAAGAAGAAGGGGAAAAAGAACCCTGGTTGCTCAAACCGCTAGCTGCCGATCGATCTCCTTCTATTTAGATCTGATTCGGAGATCTTGTCCGGTGTTAATTTCAAGATCCCGTCGATGACGACGACGAGGACGATGAGCTTTCACTCTATCTCTCGCAGTCACCTCCAGCTCTCTTCGTTCATCCAGTAGAATTTGGCGAGAACGGCATTCGTCACTGCAAAATCCCTGGTCTCCCCTGCAGCGATCGAGATGACAAATTAGGAACGAACTGCAGATTAATTCTTCGAAATTCTAATTTTAAAGGCTCAAAAAGTGCATTATCATTTAGTACCTGTACATGTAAACATCCTTGCCCGGGTCGAGCTCCCTCCTGCACAGGCAGCATGACTTGAGAAATCCCAACTCAGGAGGCAGCCGTATCAGCATGCTCGTAATTGACGCCGCCGATTTGGCTTTCTCCCAGTTGCGTATGACGATCCGAAGGCCTTCGAGGCCCTCCGCCGACGCCCGGTCCGCGCGCTCGGGCACTCTGATGCTCACTATCTTCTTGCTGGCCTCACCGCCTTCATCGCCGAGGTAGAAGATGGTCCTACTCCTATCCATTGGTGGCATCTTCAGAACCAGAAGAGGTTGGAGAAGATTTGAGGCGATCGATGGAATGGATCCGTGGTCGATGGCACTTATAAAATAAGCCCTGAGGTCCCCAGGACAATTCGCCACTTCTTTCACATGCTAGAATTCACAAGGGGAGCCTTTGTTTTTTCTTCTTTCGAATCTGTCACTTAGATTTACCTTTGTTCCTTTCTGCAATCTGCGAACTGGAAAAACACCACGCAGCGCGTAATTCGATAATTAAAAACTCATGTGCTCTGCCTTTTGCTTTGCTTTAAAAAATCCAAACACTAAAAAATTGATTTGCGTTTTCTGCAGCATGCAGTTCCTGAATAAACAATAAAGAGTCAGCTGAGAGCACTGGATTCGCCGTCTGTGTTATAGATTCAATCGCCATCGTGCGTGGAAAATCCTTGATCAGATTTGTTTATTAATTCTGTCGCATCATTGGTTTTCACTGGTCGATAACAGTGAGTATTATATTAATAGTACATCATTTATGGATCCATATTGCCTAATTAAAGTCCAATTTGCAGCTTAATCCAAAGAATTCCAAAGATATAATAGTCCTTTAATTACACCGACTCGTCAACATACTTCTCATTATCCATCACCGACAAAATCCTTGATCAGATTAAAGATTGAAGACTAGTTAAAAATGGCGAGCAAAGAGCACATATTTTCATCTTCTTCTTCTTCTTCTTGTCCCTTCTCAGCAGCTCTGCCTCATTGAGCAAGCCACGGCCTGTGCCCAATGCCTCAGTCTCCTTTTCACGCACTGTGGATTGTCCCCTGTTGCAAAACGAGTTCATCAATGCCATTGAAAACCGCGAGCAATATAATGGCAGTTCGATCCTGTTCGATCGGTATGTGTACCTGGACTGCAAATCTGCCACGCATATGAAGCGACTGCCGCCGCCGCCGCGGTCTGTGTTCGAGCGTTCGGCCCCTGCAGGCTCGGCGTGGCACTGGGAGAGGTGGCGCTCGGAGTCGACTCCGAGCTCGTCGGCGGAATCAGCTTCTTGTCAGAGATCTGGCGGTTGACGGCGAAGTAGAGATTGAGGGCCGGCAGCGTGTCGCGCAGATCGTTGCCGCCTTCCTCCTCCACGAATCCAAACCCGAGCTCGATCGACCCCCTCAGCTCGTCCATGTCCTCGTCGGTCAGAATCTTCGGCCCAGTTATTCCCCTGTTCTCGCCGCCCTCCACCGCCTCCTTCTTCTCTGCTTCCACCCCGACGCGCCGCTGCCTCTCCAGGATCTGCCGCCGCCGCTTCTCCCACTTGGCCTCCATCTTAGTTTCCCGCAGCGAAGTCTGCTTCGACAGCGTCCGCCGCTCGTTGTTGCAGCTCTCCGTTCGGCCGGCCTCACCCGCCAGGAACCTCTCCTTCGGCGACGAGGCGGAGGAGTAAATGTTGAGCTGTCCGCACGCGACCTCGTTGGCCTTCACGGCCAGGAAGTTCTCCGGATAGCACATTTTACGGCGGCCTGTGCGGGACGAACGAGGTCGAGGAGAAGGCGGAGAAGCACGACGAGGACTTCTCCGCTTCAACGGAGGCGGTATGATTATGAAACGAGGGAGAGTCGATCGCCGGAGGATTTAAACAAACGCGATCTGCAATGCCCACCGCAGCTATTTGTTCGTCGCCTATTTCTCGGTCTTCACCTCCTTCACCGTCCGACTATTTCCCGTTCGTCGCCTATTTTTAGGAGGAACTCCTGGATCCGAATCTACAATATGCACCTCCTAATTTAGAAAATTATGAATTGAAATAAGCTACATTTTGTTTTAAAGGATTTTTAAAAGGTCAAATTTTGAAAACAAGAATTTTTGTTGGGTTTTTCCTAGATTTTTTCCATATTTGATGTCACGCTGTAGGAGACATCAAATCATGTGTTTTTGTTTTCCTCATTATTTTCACAATTTAAACGTCGAGGCGTTTAATTTAGAAGCCCCATGCAAGATACTGGCCAATTAAAGCGCACATAATGGAAGGCAACATATTTCCACCCGAATCATTACCCGACGCGGCTACCCACCTACCAACTCGAAGAAAACAAATAGCTGACTTAACGGTTTGGCCAATCAGAACGCAGGGGCGTCGGGTACGAGATTGGGGGCGCTGAATTAGCCTCACGTGTTTGACGGCTTGAGAGGTCGCCGTGGTCTCCGATCGGACCTTATATCGGCGGTGGGCGAATGCCCAGAAAAGGAAAAAAAAAGTGAGTGAATTTGAGGTTTAAGAAGTTGTTGATCGGAGACTTCGTCCGAGCTTAGTTCGGGTTGGTTGGTTGATTTGGAAAGAGGGAGGAGGCGAGTGCAGCACGAATCGGAGAGGGAGAAGGCTATGAAGCTCGCCGCGCGCGTCTGCATTATTTTCTCGAATTCCAAGCGAGCGATCGGTAAGCGAGGCGCTTGGATTCTGGCGGCTGCGGTTTGAATTCAAGCTGCTCTTCGGATCGTCGATTGGCGGTTGGTGGTTTCTTCATCAAACGACCGTCCGGGGATTTGTTTGTTTCCCCCTTTGACTGCTGCTGCGGGAGTGCGCTTGCTAACTGCTGCGCCGGTGGGCGGCATACGACAACTGGCGACCGCGGTCTCGTCCGGGTACAGTTTTCTTATCCTTCTGGAGGTCTCTTGGGTTTAATTGTTCTTGTTAGGTCTCCTTTGTGCATTGTTTTGATGTGATGCGTGCTAGGGTTTGAGGAAACTGGCTTTTTTTTTTTTTTTTTTTTTTTGCATATTTTATCTGTCTCTCTAGTGCTTCGGTTTGATGATCAAGAAAGAATGGTGGAAAGTCCAGGACTTCATCTGATTTAGATTTAACTGGAATTTTGATGCTGGTCTGTTTCCTGAGTATATGAGGCCTTCGTGGCATCGACCATGCCTATTGATTTTTCCTCTCCAATTCAGGGGTCATTTATCTGTCACAATATCATTTTCTTGCATAAGTAGTGGTTCTTTACATAAAAGGTTACAATGATAAGCTTCAATTAAGCTTCAATAAAAGGTTGCAAGGATAATCTTCAATTAAGCTTCAATGTTTTACTGTCTTCAATGATTAGTGAGCTATACGGATGGGCACTTATGAGCTAAAAGGGCATATGGGGTTAATGATATATTTGTTTTTTTTCTGTCTTTATGCGTGTTTTGTTAGAAAATGTTTTACTTTCCATTCATTTGCAAGAAAAGATTTACTTTTCAGCATTTATTTGTTTTGTTTGCTTAGTGATTTCTTGACCTTTTCGAATTCTTTATCACTTAGGTCAGTAAGCAGAGGCTTGATGATCTTAACAAAATGCTTCTGCTGGGCTTGCGGCCAAGCGTCTGAGTGTGATGCTTCCTCAGTGAAATCTTGTGTAGCTTCATCCTGCCTTAGGTTGCACTCTGATTTCTCCAGTTGTTGACAACTATGGTTGCAGCTTGTACATCTTGAGCATTATTGTACTGAAATCATTTCGGGAGGATGAATACACATGCACATTTGCGTGGGCAGATCTCTAATCAGATGCCTGCCCAAACTAGCACACAAGCATCTGTCTCATCGCAGCAAATTGGAAACTTAATTGTGCAGCCAATGCAGAACCTTGGACCGCGACCTATGGATACAGAACTTCAAAATGGTCGTGCTACTATGCAGAGGAATATGTAAGCAAGTCATAATTTTGGAACTCTGTTGATTGGTTTCACCATTCTCTATCTTTGAGTGTTGACCTTCTCACTTCACAACTTTTTAAGTGATCTTATCAAATTAGATTTTCATTTTAGGAAAAGGACTTTGTCTCAATTCTCGATCAAATTATGATATTTATATTTGTATATTTTGGATGGTGATATATCATCGTCTGGAGAATTTTCATGGAAACTCCTAGTAGGTATGGTGTATACAACAGCAATCATATGAGATAATTTGCACTATGCATGGGTGGTGCTGTAGTTTGGTAAACTTTGACATGTATATTCTATCCATGCTTAACGTGTTGTCTCACTTCTTCATGGTGTTACCAGGTATACTGTAATATTTTTGTTTCTTAAAGAAATTGACTTAAAATGTGAAGTAATTTTAGCAAGAAGTGAGAACTACCATTGACCTTTTCTATCATCTGGCACAGTAGCCTGGTCTATTTTTAATTATCTTACTTTAGTTCAGATCATAAAAATATCTTTGTGGTGTTATTCAATATTAACTGGCCAAGGGTTTCCTCTAAAATATTTCTATTACTATGGCAGTTTATTTGCATAACGCAGTCTAATCTGTAATTGCACTAGCTTTTGATAATGAAATGAAATTGCTAGATGGTATGATATTACTTTGTTGTTGTTTATTATGCATGCAATTCAGATAGCCAGAATGTGTCCAACTTGACCATTTTGTGCATATATATTAATGCAATATTCTAATTTTTAACTTTTCAAATGAAAATGTATTGACTTTATAGTTTATATATCTTAATTCTTGTATGAACATTAAGTAATTCAATATTCTTGGCTTTATTCGTATACATTCTATCAAGACATGGCTCTTAATTTATGATAATCAGACAAATTATTTATCATAACAGATATAATATTCTTCAAAAAAGAAATCAATCAGGTCCTGAGTGGCCCCGCAGGCTACTAGAGATTGTTAAGCGTATCGAAGATCGAATATTCAAGAATATTCCCTCAAAGGTAATCTTATGTTTCTACACACGGTTCTTTGTCTCTGTGGATTTTTTGTATAATCCAACTGTCTCATTTATCTGATTGTTGGGTTAAAGGGCTTCAATTCTCAAGTTTTTTTATTAACTGTAACAACAATTTTTCATGCAACAATAGTAGCTGTTCAGTTTTGGTGCTGATGTCTTTCTCAGACCATCTAATTTACTGAACAGGAAGTCTACTTGAGTTTAGCAATGGAAGCATCTGAGCAACATTTGTTCTCCATAGTGAAGAGTGTCCTTTACAACAGTCGATCATCAAATCATATTACATCTTCCTCCTCTGTCAGTATGATCCCCACTCCTAGTATTTCAAACAGTGGAAATAACAATACTGGGCATTCAGTTAATTCAGAGCATCCTACATTTTCCACCAGCAATACCATTGTTGCACCTCAAACTATTTCTAGTTTTTCCAGCTTACCATCAACTGCGCATGGTCCAACTGATACCAGAGATAATATATCTTTGAATGCTTCAGATGGTAACTTTCTCTAACATTATCTAATGATTAAACTGTTAACTTTCCTATGCTATGGATTCATTCTGCTCTGGCGCAGGAACAATTTCTAATGGTTACCAGTATCAATCATCCAACTTTGCTCCAGCTTCAAGTAGTGTAATGTCTTCAATTCCTTCAACTAATGTACCAAGGCAATTTAGTCAAACAATACCAACAGCAGGATTTAATAGTCAGCAGGCTGTATCTACAAATGTTGAATGCTCAAATGGAGGATTATCTAACACCGAATCTAATGCGGCTCCACAGTCTCTTCAACTAAAGAAATATGTGGAAAGTCAAAACATCCACACATTGCACAATATTGGTGCCCAAATAGGGGCTGGAATGAGGTTGAATGTTCTTCGAAATGGTTCCCCTCATGGATTATCTAATGGACTTGCTAATGTTGCATTGGGCTTTATTGGGAACAACATACAACTGAGTGCCCCTGCAGCATCTGAGGGTTTCCAAAGTCCAAATCCTTATTCTAGTTCCCCAAAGCCTCTATATCAGAATTTGGATCGGCAACATCATCAACCAAGGATGCCAAGTAATGTTCATGTTTTTACCATAATCAATGCAATTCATGCCTCTAGTTTTATTTTTCATGTAGTTAGTTTCCATTGCATCTATGATTGTTTAGAGTTGTATTTTCCCCCCTTTATTTCATGATTATTCTTGACTATAATTTCATTTGCTATCTTATCACATTGTGAGGATGTAGTTCTGTTTTCTGCAGCATCGATGTCTCAGCAAGGGCTATCTGTTCCGAATGGTAGTTATACAGTGAACATGAGTGATATAACACATTCTCAGATCTTTGATGGACCAGATTCATCTGGTTTATCTGCTATGAGTAACATAAATTCTGTTATGGATCAGTCAAGAACAAACCAAGGCTTACTAAATCCTCATTCAGGTTTCCATGCCCCGCAACATTCTCTTGATGACAATCCTCAATTGCTTGTTGATCAATCTGTCAAAATGAATCATCAGCCACCTCAGTCTATTGGAGAAAATCTTCTTCAGTCACAACACAAGGTGCAACAATCTCTTCAACAGAATAATCAAACTCGTGTGCAGCTTGTTCAGAATCAACATCAGCTACCCCAAATTCGCCAACAAAGTATGCAGAACCAACTCCAACAACTTATTCCAGAGGATGACTCTTTGAGACAGTCCTCATCAGCCTTACGATTTGGTGAGCGATTGATGTCTAATCATATGAATGTCACCTGTTCTAACACATTTTTTCCATCAACAACTCAGCAAGTCCAACCTTCAGATTTACAGACCCATTACCAGCAACATTATTCTGCTGAAGTTCAAGCTAAAAGCATTAAATTTTTAGATCCTTTGCTCAACTCTAAAGACTTTGGTGTTTCAATTTCTGAGGAATCTCAGAAGTTGTTGCATCCACACCAGCATCCTGATGGATTTTCTAACAACTTTAGTTGTGTATCTAGTGGATCACAAGTGGAGGAACTCCTGCAGTTTGAGTGTCATCCTCAACCAATTCAGCAACCACAGGCCATAGATAAATCATCACTCCAACAACTTGAGGAGGAGCTTCATCAAAGATTGATTGGGCAAAATGAAGCTGAACGCCCTCTTCCCATTCAAGAACTGGATTCCACAAATGATCTATCTATGAAGCAACAAAATTATTCAAAACAACAGAGGTGGCTGTTGTTTCTGCATCACGCTCGCAGGTGTCCCTCAAAAAAAGGAATGTGCTTAGAAGCTAACTGTGTGAAGGCTCAGGAGTTGATTATGCATATGGATGCTTGCAGCAGTGATCTGTGCAAGTTTCCTCGTTGTTTAACATCTAAGAAACTTGTCAAGCATATTTGTAACTGTGCAACAGCGGATTGTCCTGTCTGCATTCCTGTACGTGATCGGATAGCTGAAAATTATAAGGCACATTCACGTGCATTGTCCCAGACATATTTGTTGTCTGAAACGAATAGAGATGCTGATGGGATGAAAGTAGAGATAATGCCTTCTGAAGATTCTCAGGACAATCAACCAGCATCAAAGCGTATTAAGAGTGAACACATTTCACCTATTTTTCCTAACAGCGAACCTAGCTTGCTCTCTGTCACTCCTGGAAAATATGATTTCTGGCATGTACAAGACCCAGAGTGCAAACAAACAACTTTGAAGAATTCTACTAATTCTGATTTCAATGCGAACATGGATCAGCCTTTTGGTTCTGGACATGAAAAATTACCAGTATTTGGCACTATTAAGGAGAGTATAACTTCGAAAGACTGCAAAAAGAATGCTAATGTTTCTATCGATGTTGGCTCTTGTGTCCATCACGAAGATCCTGTGGATGATAAATTGTTGAATCGGGCTGCTGTTGAAATCAACCAGGACCACCCAGCTAACCAACCAACCGATCAAGTAACTGGAAAATCGGGGAAGCCAAAGATAAAAGGTGTTTCCTTGATTGAATTGTTCACTCCTGAGCAAATTAAAGAGCATATAATTGGTCTAAGGCGCTGGGTTGGCCAGGTTAGGTTTCGACATTGTAGTTTTCTTGTACTTTATGATATCTTCACGTAATACTTATGAGATTTCCCATCTTCTTTGATGCCATTTTGTTTGTGTCTTCTTCTACCCCGGGTTTTTGTAACAAATGATCATCTTAGAGTAACATTTTCCCTTTATCTTCACTTAATTTTGCCTTTCGTCAGTTCAGTTAATGGTATATTACTAATGATTTATGTTTGCATAGAGCTTAATGGATGTATAAGATCCATGTGACCAATTTGAAAAGTTTGGAACAAATATGGATGGATGATGATAATGATGATCATTTCAATTGATAAAGTGTTATTTATTTGAAGTGTTCAATATGTACTACATCAAGTAATCCTAATATACAATGTGGACGATGAGCTTGAATCCAGGTGTGCATTTATTTCAAATGAATATTCAGTGAAAGCATTCAAATGCCAGTTGGTACCAGTGCAGTATTATAACTGAAGTTTCCTACTTGTGCCCATTCTAGTCATCTGGTTCTGAGTTTTCTCACTGATTTGCAATACTGATTGGCAACCTATTCTGAATAATAAAACATCCATATCTCCTTAATCCCTTTATTCCAGCTTTCTATGTCTGCTTCACCAACAAAAATAAAATTAGTTCAATGCTTAATCTGAATTAAAATTTAATGAAAGTAGATAAAAGAGTAGAGAATCAAATAAATTTATACTCAAACATTAGTGGTGTACCCTTTTATAATAAATTATTGGAAATCCAGGTGTCTTACACCTGGCAATCAAATAAGAAATTAGCATCCAAGCCTGAGCAAACTGTGAAGAAACAGTGAACTATTGATATTAGTAAACAAGATTGTTACAGCTTTTGGAATTAGTGCTCCTTTAACTATTTTATCTCATAGGCAGAAGATTACACAAATTTATTTGGACCACTTAATGCTGCAGTTAATTCCAACATATCACACTGGCATGCTCAGTCATAAGTGGAGCAATCTCAGTCTCTATCTTTGGTAAAAGCATGTTTCTTAACACTTATGGAGAAAGAATGGGAATTTCGGGGCATTTGAATATGTCTGCATTTCTTCATGATAGTTTGACAAGCATTTCCCTATTGATCTAGAGAGTCTACAATGTTGCTGCAACTTAGGATGGCGCAGGAAAGTGCAAATCCAATTTGTGTTTTACTTTGTAGATTCTCATTTGTGGCACACCATTTCTTAGACTGAATAATCTAAATATTTAACAATTTTTTTAATCAAAACACAGGAATGATATTCTTGGGGTAATACATTTCAGCACTCTACATGTTTTTTTTTCCTTAAGACTCAAACATGGAAGTTGATAAACTTGAATGCAGTGATGACATATAGTAAAGTCTTGAGCGAAACACCAATGATGATCTAATGATTATGCAGATCATTGCAATGCCACATAATAGCTAGTCTAAACAAACTCACTCTGATTGTTTACCACATATGGCTGTAACACGCATTGTACAATTTTTATCTATTAAATTCATGTTTTGCAAGGATGTATTTTTTTTGCTTGATACATAGTTCTTTTCCAATCATTAGTTGTTTTGGTTTCTTTTTTCTTAGAGTAAGGCCAAAGCTGAGAAGAATCAAGCAATGGAGCGCTCAATGACTGAGAACTCTTGCCAGCTTTGTGCAGTGGAAAAACTCTCTTTTGAGCCGCCGCCAATATATTGTTCCCCATGTGGTGCTCGAATAAAGAAAAATGCACAGTATTATACAGTTGGAAGTGGTGATGCACGTCAATACTTTTGTATCCCATGCTATAATGACGCTCGAGGTGACACTATAGAAGCTGAAGGATCTATATTTGCAAAATCAAAGCTTGAAAAGAAGAGAAATGATGAAGAAACAGAAGAATGGGTAACTTTGTATTATTTTTTCCCCTTTTAATTGTCTTTGTTGTTCTTTTTCATGTCTTTAATCCTACCATGTAGAAAACTTACATATGCATTGTCCTGTTGTAGTGGGTGCAATGTGATAAATGTGAAACTTGGCAACATCAAATATGTGCGCTTTTCAATGGTCGAAGGAATGATGGAGAAGCAGAATATACTTGCCCTAATTGTTATGTGGAGGAAATAGAGAGAGGCGAACGCAAGCCCTTACCTCAGAGTTCAGTTCTTGGTGCAAAGGATTTGCCGAGAACTATACTCAGTGATCATATAGAACAAAGGCTTTTTAGACGTCTAAAACAGGAGAGACAAGAAAGAGCCAAGCAGCAGGGAAAATTTTTTGATGAGGTGAGTGGGTTAATTTTTGATTTTAGACAAAAATCATAGTTGGATCTGAATTTCTAAATTATTTGAAAGTTATTATGGGCAGTACATCCAAAACTGTTATTTATATGTGTTTTAGTGGAAGTTGGCATATGGTCCCGAAGAAATGGCCTTTGAACAGACAACATCAATTGATTATTAGATGGTGACTCCGGATGAGAGTTATATTTGACCAGCAGAGTTCTTTCTTTCCTGTTCTCAATTTATTGTGATCACTTGATATATCATTATCTTTTAATCTTTTTTCTCTCACATAGTTGGTAGACTTGCTGCAGTCTTATTTTGTGCAATACTGCAACTTTTGGAGCTTCTAGTATTGTATCATACCTTTGTTAGTATGATATCTGACACATGATTAGATCAGAGACAATAGCCAAACTTTAGAGAAGCCTTATGAAAGAATAATGTTAAGAAAGGACCGCCTGTTGGCAATCAAACACATTTTTGGACTGAAATTGGTATGCCATAAATTTATGTATCGGGCAAAAATGATTTTTATGGAATTCTTAGTGTCTAAATCATGCAAAAATTTGTCAGAGATGATATATCTAACGAAACCATGAACTTTCCAATTTCTAATGACATGTGTTTGGCCTTGATTGGTGATAGTAATTTTGCACTTCGTGGCCCATGATAAACTCCCTCTTTCATCTACTAGAAGCTTGTAATTTTCGTCGTATTAGATCTAATCTTATTCTACATCATATCCCAATTAAAGTTTCTCCCTTTGTGCAGTATGGTACAATTGGAAATTGTATAGCACTAATTCTCTAATCTTCTCTTGCAACAAAACATATTTTTTTTATGCTTTTATTTTAAAAGAATGGATTCTTCCTATAAAATACTGCCTAAGGAGATCATGTTCGATCTCTATTGGTAGTAGCTTCAATGAGAAGATTGTCAATGAAAGACTATGTGGTGAAGGTTGTTACTTATGGCACGGAGGATGGGCCGGTGCTAAAGGTGACAATTGTGTCTTATAAGAGTCAAGCTAGTTTGCAACACCTAAAAATGACATGTTTGGCCTATTTAACCTAATTAGCAATAATAAGATATCTATATATACGACATTGAGATGAACAATCTCACAACCAAAACTCAAAGAGAACTTAATTTTCATTGTAAAGGATTTATTTATTAGTTATTACCATAGTGAAGGTTCTCCATACCTTCTTCTTTCTCTATTAATTTGCCAATAAGTTTTCTTTCAGCTTTAGTACTTGCACTTCCCTTTATAGAGTTGAGAGAATACTTAAAACTCTTACAATGCTAACTCCCTGAAGCACTTAAAGGTACATGGCCCATGGAAGGAATTTCTAGATATAGATGATGTTTGGATCAGATGAGCATCCTCAAATTGCTCTCGTGATATTTTATGAAATCCAACAACAAATGCTAGAGTTACCTTCTCTAGAGGTGCATGTGACTGAATCACTTGACACCTATGCTAGAGTTACCCACTCAATGGAGTCGAGTTTTTATTTGTGGAGAATATTGCAACTTAGAAATTTGTTATAAAAACTTTATAAGTGGTTTTTTTTAAAATCCTCTTATTTAGGAAATTAAGTGATGCAATATCAAATCAAACTCTTGAATTACATAAAAGATTGGAAGTAAATTGATGAAACATAATAATCCCAATAAACTAGTATTAAATCAAAAAATGCTCATTAAACTACAACCACATTAAGAGATATTCCTACAAATAAAAAGTTGTCAAATTTTGATAGCCAAGTGGTAAAACACTCGGGGGAACAAATAAGAGGACTAATGTTCAAATCCCAATAGGGACGAATATTCTGAAGGTCATCCTTCGTGTGCACAAGGTATGCTCCGGATTTATCTAATAGGCGAATCAAGAGGAAGGTGGTCTACATCTAAGATTAGACGGGTGAATCCTAAACACCTGGATTATAAAAAAAATAAAATAGCATAATTACTAAAATCAATTGCAAATTATTCTTGATTTTCATTATTATGTTTTTTAAGTTAGTATTTCAATTGATAATTTTCTTATTTGGGACTGTGGGTAATTTTGGTATAAGTTCATATAGGGTATGATTTTGAATTGGCTTATTTCTTACTTTATTTTTTGTAAAATGACCCAAGTTACCCCTATTGACTCATCTTTTAACAATAAATCTTCTCCTAATTGTTATCGAGGAAATTTATTTTCACCTTATTTGTTTCTAGCACCCTTAATGAATTGAGTTTTGATGGAGCATAAATATATTATTATATTGAATTAAAATTACATATAAAATTTATATTAATTATAAATGAGTTATAAACAATTATTTTAATTCCTTTCATTTTAGATGTCTGTTTTTGGTAGTTTGAATATTACTTCTCATAATTGATGTTCAGGTGCCTGGGGCCGAGAAGCTAGTAGTTAGAGTTGTTTCATCTGTTGACAAAAAATTGGAGGTAAAGCAGCGATTTCTAGAAATATTTCAGGAGGAAAATTACCCTAGAGAATTTCAATATAAATCCAAGGTACAAAAGCTAACTAGTTGAACACTGAATTTTCTTCTTTTTTTCTCATTCAAAGGAAGAGAAAAAAATCAATTTCAAGTAAAAAAAATAGATTAAGCATATGATTGAAGTTGAAAATTTTAAGCTAGCTTGTGTTTTTTCCAGGCCATACTGTTATTTCAGAAGATAGAAGGGGTAGAAGTATGCCTATTTGGCATGTATGTTCAAGAATTTGGTTCTGATTGCCCTTTCCCAAATCAGCGCCGTGTCTATCTTTCTTACTTAGACTCTGTCAAGTACTTCAGGCCTGAAATCAAAACAGTGGCTGGAGAAGCTCTACGAACATTTGTTTATCATGAAATTCTGGTACACTAGCACCAATACCCTTTTGTAAATTTATATTCATCTTTGCATCAATTCCTTTTTCTTTATTCTAAAAACAAATTTATAGTTTCACTATTTTCAAGTATTTTTGTGAGCCGTGTGATTTATTATGGTTCTGCAGATTGGTTATCTTGAATATTGCAAGAAACGAGGATTTACCAGCTGTTATATTTGGGCTTGTCCTCCTTTAAAGGGAGAAGACTACATATTGTACTGTCATCCTGAGATTCAGAAGACACCCAAATCTGACAAACTGAGGGAGTGGTAAAGCTTGGAGTCATTCCAGCTATTCTTTCCTTTCGGCTCTTATAGCTGCACTATATTGTTTATTTATTTTGACGTTTTTTAGGTACTTATCCATGCTTCAAAAAGCTGTCAAGGAGAATATTGTTGTCGACCTGACTAATTTGTACGACCATTTCTTCGTAACCATGGGGGAGTGCAAGGCCAAAGTAACTGCTGCGCGTTTGCCATATTTTGATGGAGATTATTGGCCTGGTGCAGCTGAAGATATGATCAATCAACTTCGTCAAGAGGAAGATGGTAGAAAACAGATGAAGAAAGGAAAAACCAAAATGACACTTACAAAAAGGGCTTTGAAAGCTGCTGGTCATACTGATCTATCTGGAAACACCTCTAAGGATGTTTTATTGATGCAAAAGGTATTCTTTTCTTCTCAGCCGGGTGTTCCACCATTTGGCTGGTGGCTGCAGAATTTTCAATTCAGAACTCATCTTATATTAATTTTTTTTTTAAAAAAATTATAATCTTTCTAGTTGGCAATGTCAAATTGATCACTGATCTTTGCTTATTTCTTCAAGAATTATTTCCATTAGAAAGTCTATGCATCCAGTTTTAAATGTATTTTATCTTTACACAGCTTGGAGAAACTATATCCCCTATGAAAGAAGATTTTATAATGGTTCACTTGCAGCATTCTTGCACACATTGTTGCATCCTAATGGTGTCTGGGACACGATGGGTTTGCAATCAATGCAAAAATTTTCAACTTTGTGACAAGTAAGTTCATTTCTAAAAGAAACAATCTTATGTCTTTTTTGACAAGTAGCATGTATTTGATCACAATCAAAGAAAAAAAAAATGCAAAACAAGTGGCCTAAACATAAGGAGATGGAACTGGTCTAGATTTTAGAATATATAATCTATACATAGATATGTGTACTTAAATATGTGTGTTCATGTGTGCGATATAAGCTACGAAGAGTATGTCTGTTGAGTATATGTAACTAGGATGGTTTGGCAGAGACTTTTCTTCTAATGTCGACAAGCAATTTCCATATCAGCTAGTACTGTTGGCTTCTGATGCAATTTTGTATGCGCAAATTTATAATAGAAAAATTAAAGTAACAAAGTGTATTACATATTGCAACCATTGTATGAAAACCAGCAGAGTTTAAGGTGGGTCTTACTGTTCATCTTTCAAACTCATAATGTTCATTAAGATATATTATTCTTATTTCTTTTACCTTTTTCTACTAGTTTGTGCCGGAACTTGTTTCAATACTTGTGAAATTGAGTATTTTTTGTTGTGTGATGACTATGTGATCTCATCACATGTACAATATTGTATTTTCAAAAAGGAAGCCGACCTTGAAACATGTAGTAATTTCATAAAAGGTTTGAAAGACCTTTCTTTTGGAGAAAGGGGGAAAGGAAAGGAAAGGACAAGGAACTTGCTTGCACATTATTCTGTGTTGCAACATGCATCAGTTTTGATACTTGGACTCTTCATCTACCCCTTTGTTCATATGTCTGACACTGGTACTATGAGTCAACACCTAGCATATCTATTGATCACTTGTAAAGATTTATAACAACAACAATAATAATTTTGTACTCATAACATAACATATAGAATAAATTATGCAGTTGAAGGAGATAAAACTTTACCTCATTATATTCATCAATGTTGCTTGATGGTTTCAGATATTATCTTTCAATTGCTGCGGTTAGAATCAATTCCAGTGGGAAAAATGAAATTGAACTTTTTGAATATGCGCTTAACATCCATCCACAGTTTTTGTAAAGGAGCCACAAATGTTGGATCAGGGGCTGATTGGTTACTAATGGTTTGCAGGTGTTATGAAGCTGAAGGAAAGGTTGATCAAAGGGAAAGACATCCTACTAATAGTAGGGAAAAGCATATGTTATATCCAGTGAGTTCTTTTAATAGAAGGCATTTTCAGTGTTTCAGCATTATCTTTCTTTTGTGTGGATTCACTTATCATCAGACTTGCATCCTTACATGCTTAGTATTTGCACTTATATTTTTTGTTGCCACAATCGTGACCATTAACACCTACATACCACATAGGTTGAAATTGATGATGTTGCTGATGATACAAAGGATAGAGATGAGATACTAGAAAGTGAATTTTTTGACACTAGGCAAGCATTTCTGAGTCTTTGTCAAGGAAATCACTATCAGTATGATACTCTACGCCGTGCTAAGCATTCATCAATGATGATCTTATATCACCTCCATAATCCTACTGCACCTGCATTTGTAACCACATGCCATGTTTGCCGTCATGATATTGAAGCTGGTCAGGGCTGGCGCTGTGAAACTTGTCCAGATTTTGATGTATGCAATGCTTGCTATCAGAAAGGCGGCATTCACCATCCTCATACTTTGACTAATCATCCAACAAATGTTGAACGTGATGCACAAAACAAAGAAGCTCGAGCAAAGCGCGTCTCGCAGGTACTTTTGGAGTTTGCCCAAAACCTTAAGTGAAATTGTGTTATAATGGCGAACATGTCTTCATTTATATTCTTGTTTATTACCAATAATGTGGCAAATGTGCGGCATAATATTATTTTCATAGTTATGGTCACATCTGCTTTTTTGTTTTCCGCAAGTGCTAATAGAGTTTCACTATCCTTGTTTTTCTAAAAAATGGAAGCAACAGTTTTCTAATTCCAGCATACAATTTTTTTTATGACTATCCACCATGCATGAGTTTTCAGCAACCACTAAAATTTTGCTCATAATTTGTCGTTAGTAAATATCATCCTGACTGAATTTCTTCTATTTTGCAGCTTCGGAAAATGCTCGATCTTTTGGTCCATGCATCGCAGTGTCGATCTCCACAGTGCCAATATCCAAACTGCCGGAAAGTTAAAGGTCTTTTCCGTCATGGTATTCAATGCAAGATACGTGCTTCAGGTAGTTGTGTTTTATGCAAGAGGATGTGGTATCTACTGCATGTGCATGCTCGTGCATGTAAAGAATCAGCATGCACTGTACCTCGATGCAGGTACTCTCGTTACTAGTATTATTCTGACTTGATGTTGTCACTTCAACGAAGCAAAACATAAATTTGAAAAAAAAACGCTTCCTTACCTTTCCAGAGATCTGAGAGAACACTTTAAAAGATTGCAACAGCAATCCGATTCCCGGCGTAGGGCTGCGGTAATGGAGATGATGAGACAGCGTGCTGCTGAGGTTGCTGCAAACTCGGGATAACAAACTGTGATCATATTTCATTCGATTTCTTGAATCAGGCCATATGGCACGGCTAAACCAGTCGGTGGGGGTTTTGGCAACTGAGTCATCAGAGTGACGAAACAATGGCACGAGGTGATCCGCTCATACCAAGTGGATCTCCCACTTCACCTGCTGTTATCTGCTGCAGAAAGTCCAGCACGGTGCTAACATATTCTTTCGACTCCTAAACTGCTGGAGATGTTCCTTCGATTCAGCTTACAGCAGTTAGTTGATCGTCAATGGTTGGTGGTTGTATTATAGATGTTGTAGTTCATCTTTTCTAGTTCCAAATTAGTCATATCTAGTTCCTAAATATTGAGGGTTTAGAGAAGAATGAAGATGGATGGTTGTGGCACTGGTTCGTGCCCGTCCCTTTTGTACAATGTATATATACTACTTGAAAAATGAAAATAAGAGAAATCTCGTTGTCCTCTTTTTTGTGTTTTTTCTCTGCCAACCGACTAATTAATTTGGATTGCAAATTGAACTAATTAATTTTAGAGTAATAAAATGAAAGCTCTTGTGTGATGTTAGAGTAAGACGCTAGTTTGTTTGGACTAAATGAAGATGCGTATACATTTAAAAATTATAATAAATGTATCTAATCAAATTATATTAAAAAATATCTTTCTAAAAAAAATGCATACTATACAATTTTGATGTATACAATAATTAAAGTTATATATTTTGAAATTTTTTTAAAATAAAAATTTTATTTTTTTAACAAATATGTATAGTATTATATATATATAATGGACTAAAATATTTCAAAATTAAAATCAAATTTAAATTTCTCTCACTTCAAAAAATTGTAATTGACCATTAGATGTTTTCATGTTATATGATTTTATTTTATTATTTGAAATTGTATAGGATCATAAAAATTATATTTTTAAACATAAAAAATAACTTTTTAAAAAAATAAGATCCAAAATTTTATCATTAAAAAAAAACAAATGCATCATTACATCCTTAAAATCAAGATCTATGAAAACGTTTTTATTTCGTTTGGGTTAAAATAACTTATTTGTCCATCAAACAATTTTTCTCAAAACAAATTGATGGGCAATCCAAAAATTTGATGGATCAATACATTTTGAATATCCAAAACTAAGAGCATATTTAAATTTCTCATGAGCTGAAAAACATATATCTAATATCATTTTATGATTTAGAAATCATTCGGTCTATTCAAAAACCTAATTAATTAATATTGATTTGATAAAATTATTATAATAAGAAATAAAACTGAGAGCAAATGCACCTTTTTTTTTTACGAGAACAAAGCGTGCGATACAGAATTCACTCGAGCAATGACCGGATGACAGTGAACAACATGAGAAGTCAGTTCGAAGAACTAAATATCTGAATTATGAGCAGGAGCTACCGATTAGGATTCTAGCAACTATGTATTGAACCTAGTCACACCAGTCATCGTCAATCACAAAAATTACCATAAAGAGCTTTCTAAATTGGATGGAGAGGACAAATGGAAGAGAATTCAAGTTCTCTTTCACTTGAGAACAAAAAAGAAGTGATGAATGGAACTGATAGAACCTAATTACTTGAGAAATAAAATTTCCCAACATGATAGAATTGAAACAAAATGAGCTCAAATTTATGCAGATTGTATGAATTTGTTGCATGCTGAAGCAAAAGGTTGAAAATATATGTTGGTGCAGATTCAGGGCGCCATCAATGAATCAAGTGAGTGTTGAAAAAGGGTGTTTGGTAATAAGTTGTAAGAGAAGAGGAGATAAGAATTTCTCCAATCTTATAGTTAACGATGAAAGGATTTGCAACTGATTCAAAAAAAAGTAACATCCATCTTTGGGAGTAATAGAACTAGCAGTGATCACTTCTCTATCATCAATCATTAAACGAAGTAGAAACAGATCATAAAATAATAAAAACTCAGACTTGGAGTTATCAAGGATACACAACATGCATGATCGGACAACCTTAGTCTAACACTATCATTAATCAAGAAATATGAATGGGAACCAAGCAAAAATCTCAAGGCCACCAAAACAAAAGGCTTTTAAACTTACTATAGAATATCTAGTAACAGAATATTTCATCAAATGGGGAAAAATTAAAAGACATCGGTTCATTTAGAAAAAGCACGGACGAAGTCGCATATTTTCAACAAAATCAGATCATAGACAAAGGCATTTGTAAGTGCACTTTCAAACATGAATAGAAACTACAAAAATGAAGCACATTATTTTTGTTGATAAATAAAAGTTTTGATTTCAAATGTAACTAAGATCAAATCCATCAAAATTACCTTAGCTAAAGAGCAAAATAAGTGATTTAATGCAAAATGATCTAAGTGCAAAATTAAGCTAAAATCACTCAAGAGGAACCTCTTCGTCACCATCCGAGATCTGCTGCTGAAGGTCCTTGGGGTCCTTGCCGTCGACCGTGCAGCCTACGGAGACGCAAGTTCCAAGAATCTCCTTGATAGTGCCAGAGAGGTCCTTTGCCATGGATCTGGGGCGCATCACCCTTGCGATCTCAATGACATCGTCCAAAGTGATGTTTCCGTTGTGCTTGATGTTCTTGGTCTTCTTGCGGTCCCGCTCGGGTTCCTTGAGGGCCTTGATGACGAGGGCGGCCGCGGAGGGAACGACGGAGACCTTGGCCTGGCGGTTCTGGACAGTGAGCTTGACGGTGACTCGAAGGCCCTTCCAGTCTTTGGCTGTTTCCTTGGCAATGTCCTCTCCGACCTTCTTCGGGGAGAGACCCAAAGGGCCGATCTTGGGTGCAAGAGAGCTGGCTGCGCCGACCTCACCGCCGGTGACGCGCACGTAGACGTCGACGACCTGGGTAGGATCGAGTTTGGGAGGCATCTCGACGGCGGCAGCGGACCGAGGCGGACGAAGTGGGAATTGGTGCTAGGGTTTTGGAAGTCGAATGGCCGCAATGGCGAGTATTTGTAGCGTCGCCTTGCCGGTTCATGTATTCAAACCGGTTCTGACGTCAGATTCACGTCAACACTTGCCTCGTTACCGGCCCAATTCAACATATTCTATACGTCTATCCGTCCGATGAGAATCAGACGGTCTAAGTCGCTCAGCAGGACCTCTCGGGCACCTTCACGGAGACCCACAGGATCGACGGCTATCCACAATAGTCCCTACACGTGTCCGTTTTGGGTAGAACGTGGATCTCTGGTCTTTCTGGTAGACACCGTTACTTAAACGGCAACGATTTCGCTACCCACGGCTTCCTCCTCCAACTCCATGTGGGTCCCTACAAGTTACCAATTGACCGTCGGGTAAATTGTTGATTTGGCCGAAAAGTCAATTTGAAAAATAAAAGTGATCGCAGTGTTTCACATTGATTCTTACCTCTACAGCAAGATTCGGGACTGCT
This sequence comes from Curcuma caesia, assembly GCA_037834155.1. NCBI lineage: Eukaryota > Viridiplantae > Streptophyta > Magnoliopsida > Zingiberales > Zingiberaceae > Curcuma > Curcuma caesia. The sequence goes on along the minus strand of JBBMKF010000002.1, from coordinate 6,221,369 downwards.
GGGTCCCGGTCGGACTTGATGACTCCGCTCCAATGCGCTCATCTACCCACAAGCAGGTACGCCTCTGATTGGTACAAACCTAATTGCCCCATTAAATATCGACGGCCATATTCATTTCCTCCCTCGCACGGTCGCTCTCGTCACCGTCAGGCGAATTGGTTTTGCTGTTTGTGAGGAGGAAATCCTCGATAATGGCGGCTTCGAAATTGCTGATCGCTTCGATCGCCATCATCCTTTTGTTCGTGGGGGTCTGGGCGGACGCGCCGACCCAAGAGGAGGTCGTGGAACCCGAAGACTCGGATTCAGGGCTGAAGCTAGAGTTGGAGCAGCTTAGGAAGAAAATCTTTACCTTAGGTCAGCGTGGTCTTCAATATATGGATCATAGTTCTTTAAAGTTAGTGTTTTTGATTTAGTTATTTGGTTTCTATTGTATGAAATATACGTATAACGGTAGATTTTATTTTATTTTCGTTGTTTATTGGTTGTTTATGGGAATCTGCCTATAAGCTACCCCTCAGTCTTGTTTCGTGTATCGTAAAGGTGTTTTCTTAGTCGCACTTTTGCTATTATTGCCAATTTGATTTTACCTTTAAGGAACTTCTTTGCCGTGAATTTCACTTCTGGCCTTTTCAGTGATTATTTTCTCATATGTAATGCCTTTGTCAAATGGAATCTGAGAAAAGTATAATCCTTATATGTTTTTTGTATGATTGATTTCTGTGGTTTTTCCCACCACAGAATCTAGTAATTTGGGTAAAGAGCAAGAATCGAAGAGCAAAGATGAGCGGATCACCTATTTGGAGAATATCGTGAAAGAAAAGTCGATGACCATAGCATCATTACAGAGTGACATTGTATTGATCCAGGTGAGCTAAGTTTATGATGAGCTTAGTAACTCTGTTACTTGTCAGCGGGCAACTTAGCCATTAGGTTTTCTTATGACCGTGTAGAAAAAGGGAGATTTAGATGCAAAGGAGATTGTTAAAAAGGTCCAAGCTCGAGTTGATGAACTTGAGGAGCAGGTTTGACACTACAGATTCTTCAATTCTGGAGTATTCAGAATTTGAATGATTCTAATGTGCATTGTCATGGCAGGTTGAAAAACTAAGAACTGAGATCAAATTAAAAAATTCAGAGAGGGATTCTTTGGATGCTCGGGCCAATGAAGCTGAAATGAAAGTGAAAGATCTTAGTTTGAAGTTGAAAAGTGTGAGTTCTTGTTGCTAATTATTTTTGCTTGTTGCTGCCTTTTGTTGAGATATTGTTCTTTCATGTTTTGCATTCTTCATTTTAATTTTTCTTTAATGTGTTGCTTGTCCCTACCAACCTTGCTTAAGTCATTGTTTGTTTTACTCGTTATACCCTGTTTCTGGATTGTACATTATTTTTTTGGTCTTTCACTGCTATTTCTCAGGATAGTTTCTGACATTAAAAATGCTAGTGGAGGATTTTGATTAGCATGTTATGTTGGATTATTACTCTAGGGTACTACCCAAACAAAAACAAAAGTGCAAAATGAGAAATGAAACAGGCAGTGCAAAATGAGAAATAAAACAGCCATGAAAATCATATCTACTAAAAAAATGATGCTCATATATTACAAATCTGTTTCAGTATGCATCGTACTCCATCCACACCCCTCTTATAAAAGTACAACCATTCTTTCCAACAATTTGCATCACTGGAATGACCTTCAAGCAGGCCAAAAGAGGCCAGACTATCCAAAATATCCTCTTTTTCCACTTCTATATAAAACCCTCAAACATGTTGAACTAATTTTTATCCTAATGATCAAGACTACATCTCAAAACACAATCAATACGGATAGATGATTCATGATGTTTCTCTTTTGTTTGGGGTTGGTTGTTGATTTGTTCCACTGCATGCAATATTTGACAGTGTGTGTGTTACACAAAAGAGAGGACCTTGTTGTTAGATAATACAATCATGTATCAGATTGTAATTCGAGTCCTGGCGATTGCCTTTTAGAAAAATAGAATTAATTTGTTTACCATTATGTAGAGGTATAATATGACAATTATTAGTTATGAATTGCTAGAGTTAGTTTAATAATGCTAGAATATTGTGGTTTTGGACCCAAAATTTAGTGACTGAGCTATGATTAGCATTGTTGGATCATGTCTCTTCAATATTAGTATGTAATCTGCGATTCATGGAGGCCAATTTGTTATTTGTTAACAAGGTTGGACATGAAATGTCACACAAACACGATACAACAACACAAGTTATAGAGACAACCAGATGATGACCCATAACCTTTATGACAATGTGACATGATTTGACTCATTTGTCAAATAATCTTTTCTTAACGAACACTAACAACTGTTTACATCATACAATCAATTTATTATTAACTCATTTTAAATTTGTGAAACTATTTACAAATAATTAACTAGTTTTATATTGTTTTTACCTGCTTCTATGAAATCAATTATGATCCAATCAGCATAACACAAATTGCTAGCCTACTTTTTCATAGGAGCAAATCTGTTGCTTCGAGTATCTATAATTTCTTGCTCAAAGGATAACAAGTCCAGCAAAAGGTTAGGTATGTTCTAGTGTGTCAAGGTCAAAGGTGAAGCAGTTTTGTCTCTTACAACCATGAACTTGTGCATTATTTTTAGAAAATAGGCATAGAAATAATGCAACTTTCTCATATTCTATTTTTAATTGACTGTGAAAGGTCCTTTTCTTATCTGCTACATATTCTGAAAGATTTTTTATATACTTCCTGTGCATATCAACAGATATAGTAATGCTGTATTATTTCCAATCACTTGGCTGTAACTTTTCATTGTTGGCCCTTGTAGCTTCAAAAGACAAATGATGAGCAAAAACGTAGAATTCAAAAAACTGAGCATGCTCTTCAGGTGGCAGAGGTTTGTGCTATCAACAACTATTCTTGAAAACACATTGTTACACAGGCTTTACAAGATGCTATTTATATAAATCATGGAACCTTCTTTAGGAGGAGCTTCTAAGAGTACACTTGGAAGCAACAGCTAAGTCAAAGGAATTATCACAGGTAAGAAGTCTTAGCAAATCATTGTAGAGTTAATTCTCAGCATTGCTTTTCTTACAGTGTATAAGTATTTAGCTTGTTTGATCATGGAGTAGATATTTCTTACAGGATCAGCTCATGGATCTCTAACTTTTCAAAAATATGTTTCTTTGTATTTTTGCTAGAAATGTCTTGATTTCAGACATAAAAAGTATGGTCTTAACTAATCAAGTGTTCCTTTTGCATTGCTAATTTGCTATTTTTAATGGACAACAGAAATTATTAGGATGAGTATTGAGGTTTCATCCTTGGAAAGGCATGATGCATGGATGCTTGCTTTGTGTCCATTAAAGCTGGTCATGTCTTAATGCTACTAGCTTCCTTTCATTGTACTTGTAATACTTGTCTGGCTACATGATGAGTTCAATCAACAAGTCTCAACCTGCAATTTGCACATGATCTCATCTTTCTTTCTATTGGAATATTTGACACAATGACTTAGATTGTTAAGAATATTTTGCTTGAGGGAGATGCCTTCCTGCATGGCTAATCGAAAAGGTCAGTCGAGGCTGGATAGTATGATTTATGCTTGAAATCTGTTAAACTGCTGCTAGATATGATGTCAAAGAGTGGATCTTGTACAAGTTCATTGAGATTGAAAATTGATTGATATCTTGTGAACATATGTTCAAAACCTCTTTCATAATAATGTGAATTCTTGACAAGACTTCACCTGGGGCTTAATATTATCCTGTAATGTTTATTTTTTGTCTCTCCAATTTGCCTTTGCATGATAATTCACTTAAATGGAAAAGTGGTCAGCTTTGACTATGTATATCAGTCTATTCAGATGAAATTTGATCTGAGTTCGTGTCAAAAACTAGACATTTTTGTTGTTGTTGGTTTTGTGGCATATCATTGATGTTCTGCTTGTGCAAGTATGCATTCTGTGGTATGCTGCCATGTCTCACATAAGGCATGGGTTTGGTATTCAGTTCTTTAACATTTGTGACTTCTTTTTAGTCAATTTATTTTATATAATAACAAAACGTAATAATTGAGCTGGAGTCAAAATTTTGTGTTTCTTGCTTTCAGGCTCATGGAGCATGGTTTCCTCCTTGGCTTGCTACTCATGCCAGTTACTATAAGGTGATTGTCTTAGAAAAGAGATACCATATGCATGTTAAGGGACTCCAATATGTCTTTGATATGTCCCTTTCAGGAACTTTCAACGACTCGCTGGAAGGAGCATGGACAACCAGTATTAGATGTCTTACTTCAAAAGGTGCTAGTTTTTCACCTGTACTATTTTTTTTTCTCTATTGAATTTGTTTGTCAATTCTTGCTTTATCGCCATGAATGCATGGCACATATTATATTACTATTTAGTTCTCTCTTACTTATCAATTTTGTGGAAACTTTTCTCAAGGTATCAGAGAAATCGATTCAAGCACAAAAATTTATGGAACCACATTTTGAATCTGCCAAAATTGTAAGTAGCCAACCAATGATTATTTTCAGTATCTGAATTATGTCTTTCTTTTAAGGTAGTTGATATTTTAGGCAGGGTTTATTATGTTTCTAAATTATTTCGTTTCCTTGAATTTCTGAAGAAATGGGTGTTTCTTGTGTCAAGCACTGAACCTTATGTGCAAACTGTGTCAAGTAAAACAGTGGAAATTTATCACACAGCTAAGAGGACCATATCCAGCTATGTAGCCAAAGTACAACAAATTTCAGATCCTTATTTCCAGGTACTCATGGTATTATTTCAACCGGGATGCTTATATAGACATGCCTCTGTATCAATTTGTTATTACATGTTCTATTTTTTTGTTTTTTGACACACTGTGCTATGCAAATTTCCATACCTTGTTTCAGGCTGCCAAGAGATTTTCTCAACCATATGTAAAACAATTTGAGAATATTACCAAACCACATGTTGAAAAGGTGCGAGTTGCTTTCAGTCCCTACAGTGACCGTGTGATTCATGCTTATGGAAAATTTCTTGAATCAGCAACAACTTATCACCGGCAGGTAATTTCTGCTTACAACAATTCATAGTGTTTTATTTGATTCCTTGTCGTTAAAAAATTGACTGCTTACCAAAAAGGTAATCTTATTTGCTTAGCATAGACACATTCGCATTTCGGAAAATGCGCTAGGATGAACTGAAATTGCAATTTTGTTTATATATTTGCTTGTTTGTGTGGTTTATAGTGGCTCGACCAGAATTTGAGCTTAATTTAACCTAGATGCTGGAGTTTTCTTTCTACTAACCAGCTTATTAAATTAGCAATAATTTATGAGAATAAGACCAGCAAACAAATACCTTATCAGGATAATGTTCCTTCTCACTTACCCAAGAGCATTTCCAATATCTGGAATCTTTCATGATCTATTTATTTTATATACTTCATTTAGTGCAATAGGGGATAAAATGAGTTAATTTGTTTAATGTACCCATAATCACCACTAACTCCATGTTTTTTAATCATATATATTATAAGGTGATATCATATTAGATGATGAATTGAATTATTCTCTTCTTGAAACCTCTCTTCTTTTTATGTTCTCTGTTCTCTTCTATTCTTTTTTTTTTCCATTCCCTCTTCTGTTCTTCCTTTCTCTATCTTCAATCTTCATCAATTTGATGCCAGAGCCCATCACAACCCTTATCAGCTGGCCATCACGGACAATTATCTGCTTCTTTGGCTTTGTACCATGTTCACCTTGATTCCTGTTCACCCACCCTTCTCTCCTTGTTTTGTCTGCTTCCATCCTAGATGCCACCATCTCAATTTCCTCCAAGGTTTTGTTTGTATGGGCTCCATAGTTCATAAGAAGTAGATACAGCAGATATTTGGATATGGATAAGACCTGACACCATATCTGTGTTTTCACCCTCTCAAGATCCTCGATATTAGTTAGTGTAAGTAACCATTACCTGTGTTCCTAGATATTCTACTTTTGAATGGTTAATGCATTTGTATGGACATCTTGGCATCTTTCTTGAATAATCTGGCAATAGATCCTTCAAAGACATTTGGGCCATCTGTTTTGCTCTCACATACTGTTAAGGTTTCCTGCTTTTCTTTCATTTACAATAATGGATTTATTTATAAGCAGATGTGCACACTTCTTTTTTATTCTGTTTCACTGCCCAGATGATTTATTCAATCCTGTTATAGGCCCAAGTTGGCATTCAGGAACACTTCAAGAAATATGAATTAACAAAATTTCTTGCTACCAAAGAGCTGGTGTGGTTTATGGTACATCCTTTTCATCCCTGATTTCCACTTATACTTGAATTTATTGCAATCAAAAGAATTTGTTGGCAGCTATGTAACAATGATTTGGATGTGCAGGCCTCTGCTCTTTTGGCATTACCAGTTTTCCTGGTATACAAACTTTTGTCAGATGTCTTTGGGTCAGTTTGATTCTTTTACATTCTTCCTTATCCAGTCCATTACATCCATCTATCACATAGTTTAGATGACAACAATTTTGTTATCTTATATATTCTTTTTTTCATAATCAGTTCTAAGAAAACAAAAACAACAAAAAGTTCTCATGCAACCCGACCACATCGCAAGCCTAAGCATAGGCATTCTGAGAAGTAAAGTTTGTTCTGGGTTGTGCTTCTTATACTCTTTAAGGTAAATCCCCTGGTTCCTTCTTGTTGATGCATTTCACGTACTGAAGTCGGGTAAATGCAATCTATTTGTATCAACTGTTTGTAGTTTGTCTTTATCAACAAAAGTCTCCTATATCTCAATTTTAAGAAGTAACAATTATCCCAGTCTTTCATTATGGTACAAGTGATCACAAATAACTTAGTAGTGAATTTACGCAAGTTTCATCAGATATTCTATAAAACAATTTGTTTATATAATGCTCTTCTACTGTGCCAGAATGCTTTTGAGTTGTAACTTGAAATTATGTAACAAGTATCTGAAAGCTTATGAAACTGTAGAAGTATGAAGTGAGGATTGAGATGTTTGAGAAACAGAGGAAGTATGAGATGAGAGTACAGAAGTTTGAGAAACAGAGATAAACCTTGGGTAAATACTTTGTCAAATCTTTTTACTTTCATCAGGATTGTAACAGAGTAGAGTATGATTGATGACTGAAATTTTGAGTCACAAATCTGGAGATGATGATGATTCTGTTTTGATGGAAAACAGTGGACATCTACAAATGAAACATCACTGGTAACAGTGTGAATATATAAATTGGTGACTTTCCTAACATCGGATGCCATAAAAACTTACGATATCGGTTACATTGGATTGATAGGATCAGTGGGATCGAAATCAAGGAGAAACAATTAAAAAAATAGAGAAAAAGATATGAAGGAACCAAATAATTTTGTTTAATTAATAAGATATCAAAAGGCATTTAAAGAATATAAGAATAATGCATCTTATATTAACTATGCTTATTGATATTACAAAAGTAATTTTAAAAAAATATTAATTAATATGATTTTAACTAAACTTGTTTTTAATTAAATCTGATTTAGTCAAATCTGATATTAAATAATTAAGTAGTTATAGGCACCCTTGAAACTCATACCACCATTCAGACTAGCCCTACACACCCATCTGTCATCCTACTCGCGAGGCATATGGATTGCTTGAATTGTGCTCACCAGCTTAGGACCAAACAACTCATTCAACCATTCCATACTCCTACAGAAAGACCACCACCTCAAAGGGACTAAATCAATCCATGGATCATCCCAAACATGCAGATCTCACCATTGCCAATGAGCTTAATCAAATAATCCCTCTGTTCCATCCTTGGGCTCTCAATACACTTATATGACCAAGAAGAAGAGCCACTCCTACCTAACCATGGATATGATACTATATTTTTTTCTCTCAAAACATTAGGCCAACAGGAGGGGTCTCAGAATTCAGAATTGGCAATATTTTCATAGCATTCAGAGAGGGCTACTACAGCGGCCAGGTTAACATACATGCACATTAAAAGGTAGTTCTTCCAATGAATTAACTATTGCTTTCATGCTTCTTTTCTCTTGATAACTTTGGATGCAACTGTGGCAAGCTTTTCTTTTCTCCAGAACGAATAAATCTCAGTTATACATTTCATTTGATCACATTGTTGGTATTAATTAGCTGTTCTTTTTATTCTTGTTTCAGATTAGTTCCATCAGATATTTTATAAATTTGTGAATAAAATCTATCTATTTTTACATAATAGATACCTGAGCAAATTTGAATTCGTGGATTAATTTTCCATTCAGTCCCTGAATTTATCTTCTTTTCTCTACATGCTTAAAAAAAGTTTCTCTGTTTCTATGCAGATGGACAAATGACTCGTAGTTGGTCATGCACCTTATTCCTACTTAGATATCCACCGAAAATTATCAGGAGTTACCAGTCCTATTCTGCAGATGAATTAAGATAATACATTAAAGATTTTGTTGCAAAGATGACAGAGTGCATGAAATATTCGATCTTGGATATTTACAAATTCATTCTTGCTCTTGGATTATATGTAAAGACTTTCTGCCAAGAGTTCCTCTTCTTATGTTGGATTATTACTGAGGTGTCCATTCAGATGAATACATTGAGAAGAAAATATACTTATTCTTGTAATATACACCTCGTATTAAACTGAAGCAACTCATCCTAGAAATACTCACTG
>JBBMKF010000002.1:6186305-6198916 GCA_037834155.1 Curcuma caesia | reverse complement strand
TTGAGCAATGGAAACATTGAAAGCTAGCTGTTTCCGTATGGTTCTGTATTCTAATTTTTCCCTTTGTTTTGGGTTGTCGTTAGAAATCGGGTTTCAAGATTGCATCTTTGGCGTGGAGGCTTACTTTTCCAGTTTTCCTGAGGGTATTGGTCGTGGGAAATGACATTTGTGCTTGCTTTGCTGTCTCTGAATAGTTTGGAATTATGTGAAGCTCTGGTTCTCAGTAAGAGAAGGTTCAAATCCTAGTCCTTGTTCAAACCTAGATAGATTGTAAGAGCTGTCGAGGAGGGTTTGATCTCCTCGACTTGGTTCTCATTCTAAGGAACCTTTAGAAGATGCCGCAGCCTCCAATGCTGCAGCCGCAGATACCGCTGATGGCAGCACCAGTGCCGAAGCATTCGAGTGATCTTGGTGACCTGAAATCACAGATATTCGAGCGGCTTGGTCAGGAGCAGGCGCAACAGTATTTCAGATATTTGAATCATTTTCTGTTACAGAATGTGAGCAAGCGAGAGTTTAACAAGCTTTGCATTTTGACACTTGGCCATGAGAATATCTCTTTGCACAATCAGTTAATTCGTTTGATCTTTCACAATGCCTGTCGTGCCAAAGAACTTAGTTATGATAAGTTCCCACAAATTTTGGTAATGAAGAAATCAGCTCAAGTAGATGATAGACTTGCTTTTTCGCAAGACCTAAATGCAAAGCGGCAAACTGCATTTGATTGTGATATGGTGCAGAAACTGCCGCACAAGCTCAGTCATGGGACAGAGAATTATTGGATCAAAGATCACTCCAGCAACCTTGGACAAAATGGGATGGCAGAAATCTCGGATGTCGCTGTTTTCAGTGAGAATGGTGATTCAAAGGGATCAATGCAGAAACGATGTTGTGGGGCTTATGAGTTTCCACCAAAGAGAGCAAGAATCCAACAAACATTTCTAAGAAAACAGGTTTCCTTACACAGGAAGTTTATTGCCGAAGTAGTTCCCCTGGTACATAAACATGGCAAGAACCACAGAGTTGATATGGATTTTATTAAGGCTCCAATTCAAGCTCCACTTGAGATTCATTTATGTTCGGAAAGGATTGGTGGGGCGAAAAGGCCGTGGTTTTCATCAGGTAGTGGTACTTGTAATAGCTTCTGTAGTAGTTATGATTATAGTGCACTGTATCCAACTGAGGCATTGAAGAAGAGAATTGAGAAAATAACTCAAGCACAGGACTTGGAAGGAGTAACACTGGACTGTGCCAACTTGTTGAATATGGCATTGGATGCATATTTGAAGCGGCTGATTAGGTCATGCATTGAGCTAATAGGAGAAAGAAATAGTCATTTATCTGTAAAGAAGCAAATTCACAATCTGCTTCCTCATTCAATGTCTTATTCTAGTGGTTGGATAGGAAATAACACGCAAGTACAAGGTGGCATTGAGGCTTCAGAAGGCAAACATGTATTGAATATGCTGGACTTTAAGGTAGTGATGGAGCTAAACCCACAACTACTTGGGGAGGATTGGCCCTTGCTGCTTGAGAAAGTATGTCTTCATTAATTTGAGTAGAAGGAATGCATATATATTCTGTGTCCTGCCAAAGTATTTACTTCTTGTTGTGCTCAACTGCTAGGACAGTCTCTCCGGGACTGTAATTTGCCAATTCAAGCTACTCAGTTAAAATCTATGCCTTGTAGCTAGGCTTCATGGGGATTTGACAAGAAGAATTCTGTAAGATCCTTATATGGAAAAGAAATGCATATATATTCTGTGTCCTGCCGAAGTATTTACTTCTTGTTGTGCTCAACTGCTAGGACAGTATATCCGGGACTGTGATTTGCCAATTCAAGCTACTCAGTTAAAATCCATGCCTTGTAGCTAGGCTTCATGGGGATCTGACAAGAAGAATTCTGTAAGATCCTTCTATGGAAAAGGAATACATATATATTCTGTGTCCTGCCAAAGTATTTACTTCTTGTTGTGCTCGACTGCTAGGACAGTCTATCTGGGACTGTAACTTTGCCAATTCAAGCTACTCAGTTAAAATCTATGCCTTGTAGCTAGGCTCCATGGGGATCTGACTAGAAGAATTCTGTAAGATCCTTCTATGGAAAAGGAATGCATATATATTCTGTGTCCTGCCAAAGTATTTACTTCTTGTTGTGTTCAACTGCTAGGACAGTCTATCCGGGACTGTGATTAGCCAATTCAAGCTACTCAGTTAAAATCTATTCCTTGTAGCTAGGCTTCATGGGGATCTAACAAGAAGAATTCTGTAAGATCTTTCTATGGAGAACTTGAAATAATAACACATTCTTTATGCAGCCTGTTCCAAGGGATGAATCTTTGATTGGCTTATTTTTTTTGGTTCATCATCCTTGATGGCATAACCTTTTGACAGTAGCACCAACAAGGTATCCAGTTCATATAATAAACATCCTTGAAAACTCTCAAGAGGGTTCTGCTGTAACATCTTTTTTTCTGAATTTTATACAATCATTTTTTGTTAGCTTACTAGCTCAAAAATATTTTATTATCAAATTGGTTTTTTTTTAATTATCCTTTGATTGATGTTGGATTTATCACTCTAGTCCTGAGTTTGATGGTTAATTCCCATGTTCATGTGCATTTCTTATGGTAGTTATTTATTGTAGTTCTGTGAGCATAATCACCATTTGCTAATAGAACTTTTTGTGATTACTTCAAATGTTCATTACTTATGTTCTTGTTGCTTCAATATAAGTTGCTGTCACTGAATTAAGTTGCAACTGTGGTTTGAGTAACTGTTTCATGTCTTGCTAATACAATGAAAAAGTTTATTCAGCTGTTCATATGAATCACTCCTGAAAAAGCAAATAATTTTGCTGCAGCACCAGTAAATTTGATGACTGCTGCAAAACATGTTTCCAAGGGAAGTCCTTTTAATAAGCTCCCATCAGCTACAATTTTCTTTCTGATACATGTTATTTGACACTTTCTAATGCTACCAAATAGTATCATAGGTTTTACTGGCTAAATTCTCTTCTTGATTTCTCATTACAGTAGGAACTGATCCAGAGTCAACTTCCTCAACATCTGACCTCTTGCAATTTGATTCTCTATGTGCTGCAAAGTTCTCTTTGTCTATCCAACAAGTTTAGATAGCTTATTTAGGTTAAGTCATGCACATTACTTTTGTTCATATGGCAACATTTAGTGTTTTAATATATAGCAATTTAGTAATTCAGGTTTTATGTTTGAACACAATGCAAATCTTAAAAGAGTGTCTATCTTCTTTCTGTTCACCTCCACTTAAATAGCTGACTTGCCTACAACAATGATCTCTTCGATAAATCTTAACTAACTAAATAGATTAAGCTTCTTTTGCATGCTATGGAAAACCTTGTCTTTATCCATTCACCCAAGTTTTGCTTTCGCTGTGGTTCGTTATCATATGCACTATCACTAGAGAATGCCATCAGTTTACAAATTAAGAGGTGTGACTCAGTAAATCTTCCAACTTTACATTGGTTGATTTCTACAAGCCATCTCTTGAATCTCAAAGTATACAGCTTGGTGTCTATCCTTCTCAGTTCTTACTCCCTTTAAGCTTTAACATGTCTACTTTCAATACTCGTTCTTCCTTCTAATCCTTCTTTTTGTTGCAGCTAAGCTCCCCAGCTAGGTTTTATATACTTATACACTATATAGTTACTACTTATAAAGTGGGAAAGAAGATCAAAAAATAATAATCTGTGTATAAAAATTGCATTTTACCTTTATTACAGCATTACTGGACTTTTGCGTAATTTTCCGAGAATAAAATCCAAATGAATCTAAAAATTTTCATCAAATACAAAAAAAAAGGAAACTGGAAAGCTGACCCATACAAAAGAACCAACAAAAAAATTTTGGGTTTAAGATTTTTGATATAATTGGGTCTGATTCAACTTCAGGGACCCTATATGAAATCAGTTGTTGGATATTCTTAAAACCTGACTCAAGTCATGCCCTCCCCTACACTTAGATATATATCCTATATCCCCTGGTTTGCACTGCAAAGAAATGTCTAAAGACTAAAATTAATATCTTCACCTGATTGTTTGCGAACTGTTTCCAGATACAGTTGTCATTGCCCTCTAATATGAATGTCAGGAAGATGAAGCACAAATGTTGTAACAAATAGGAGTCTTTTGTCCTTCTGACATGCATGATCAAATTAGGATAATGGCATCTTTCTGTTGGTCCAGATGTGAAATCAGAAGAAAAGGGGAATGAATCAGTTGGGTGATAAGAAAGGGGATTTCACAGTCTACAATTGTGTGCATCTTGGAAAGAACCTTATTTCATTTAGGCAGAGTTAAATGTGGTTAATAATATTGGGATTGATCTGGCAACAGAATCTTTTGAACATTGTTTATGGTTGTTGATACAATTGTGATGAGTTACCTATCCAATATGCTTTTCCACCATGGATAGCTACTCTGAAACTGCAAACAAGTTTCTTTTCATCCACCATGTCCATCGACATTGTTTCTCAATTTTAGTTGCTATTACACAGTTTTTGTAGCTTAAACAGCATAATTGGTCTGCTTACAACTACGCAGGATTTCCAGATTTATGTATAGCATTGTTTGATTGATTCGGTTTTATGCTAAATGTTTTATATACTCATGCTGACATCATAAACTGAAAAGCTTATTTTCCATTCGAGGTAAAATATCTGCTTCAATCTAACATGTTTCCTCTATTAACGTGTTAATTTTCTCTGAAATCATGTTTTTCTCTTTAAGATTCATTTCTTGCAGTTTCATGGGACTAGTTAGAGTAAGTATCTGCAGCAGTGTTTAATTAGTCCATTTAGTTGCTAAATGTTTATGTACGACATCTTATAAAATACCATATTATTCTGTTGGAAAAGCTTGTTCCTATTCAATGCTCCATGTCTGCTTGTATTTAACATGTTGCAATTATGAACGAGTTTGTAAACTATATTTAATTGTTCTCTTTCCTTGAAGCTCTGATTTTTTTTTCCTAGATTCGTTTTTTGTGATAAAATACTCTGAAACATTATGCCTTGATAGATTATGACCTGCTAATGCTTCCTGCATTCAGATAACCAGGGGGTATATATATTTCCTTGTTTTATTTCTCGTTGAAGTTTGTCTTGAAAGTTAGGTGTTGACGGAGAATTTGCTCTCCATCAATCTGCAGTTTGGTGGATAACTCTTAATGCTCCAATGAGACTATCTCATCAGAAAGGTAACAAAAATGTTTTCAAAGATCTCTCTCTTGATTTATACTTCATATTGAAGGTTAATAGCCTTCTTGCCCTTTTGTTTTTCAGCCTCCATTGGTGCATCCAGCTATTTGATGTAACAACAAATGCCACTCTTTGGCTTCCACTGGCCACCTAGCCATGCAATGAGCAGATCGTAGGTCTGGCCTCCATCCGCCATTCAACCCTGTTGTTTAACATCGCCAGGGGCCACATTCAGGCATATGGCAACACATGAAGAGCAGTCAAAATGAACTAACCTACAAATGCAAATTTTGTCAAATTCATCAAGCATCGTAGTTAAGGCAATGTTGAGGCAATTTCGACACCAGCTAGCATGAACCCAGTATATTCACAACCTCTTAAGCAAATTACTTTTGTTTAATTTTGCTTCTTTAGTTTAATTATTTGTTCACAGAAAATTCCTTTCATGTTATCTTAGTTCAAATGATCATATTAGCTCTCAGTTGCATCACAGTCGAACAATTTCATTTGTGCTCTATTTTTCAGTAAAAGTATTTTTATAATTTCTTTAGTTTTTATTAATCTTTTGTCTATATTAAATATGTGTTAGAAAGAGTCTTCACAGACATATTACTGATCAGTTAACACTCACAAGGTACACCTCCACTGATGTCAAATCTAACAAGAACATCACATACCCCTAACGCACATTTTGAATCACAATTGAGCAATACTCTTAGAAAAAATTCATGTAAATTCTCTAGAAATTATAACAAAATTATGGGGCCAACATTATAGAAGACTTGTAATAATTTCGGGGAGATCAGAAAGCATAGTGGTTGGACCTGAAGTTCCTAGTTTTAAATGTAAACTAGATCCATAGTCTATCAATCATATGGAAGACTCATTTTACTGTAGGACATAAGCTCAATTTGAAAAATATGCTTGTTGGAACAGTCAAGAAGTTTTGACGAGGTGTACAATACAACTTAGAAGCCTGCATTATCCATATAATAATGCATCAGAAATTATTATAACCTGAGACAGTGTGACACATGCTAACTATTTGTTTCATCAGAAATTATTATAGTAAAGTTGTGTCTGAGTCGTGCATTCATTCCACTCAAACAGTGTGGGCGGCTCATTCTGGCGTGACTTGGGTATTCGAAGTGTCACGCTTTTAACAGTCTTTTAACATTTTCTTTTTTACTTTATATTTTGTTACAGGTTTTTCCAGTAGTCTGTAATATTAGAGTTCAGTCGATATTAGGGCCATATTTGAAAGTAAATAAATGGCACACTTTATTGCATTTTGGCACTCATCGATCGTCAGAAAGTGCTGCTGTTCATGACTTGAGAATTGAGATCCTCTCTTATCAAGTGCGACAAAGACTTAATTTTCAGGTCGTGGAGAGGGACTGTTGCGTGATGCCTCGCCTGTCAAAGCGACCTGCGCTACAGCACGCAATAATGTAGAGCCGTAGGGGCAAGAAGAAGAGAGAGAGAGAGGGAAGATTGTAAGACCAGCACGTTTTGTGTTGTGGATTCCCTTTCACAAGATGTCAACTTTACTATAGAGACTTAAAATTTATTGACAAAATCCCAATAGCTAATGTTTTGTAGCTTAAAATTATTAATCACAATATATATATATATATATATATATAATATTAATTAAGAATCAATTGCAATTAGAATCCCAAACAAAAACAAGCTGATCGTAGTCTTCTTTATTATCCTGTTGCAGACGGACTAATTGAGATGTTAAACGACCAACCAACACTACTGTACCATTGATGCAATCATCTGCATGAACGAAACGAAACGAAACAAAATATGTACAAAGCAATCAAACTAGACTACAAGACACCATCCAAAAGGATCGAGTTAATTAATTCAGCGAGCACAGCTAATTAATGTACAAAATATCGTTTACTGGGAAAGTAATCAATAAGTAGCCCTGGATAGTGAGCTATATACGTAGATAGATATATATAGATCTCATGCATCGCGGACCTCGAAGATGTTCCTGCACTTGACGACAATGTCGTACATGTGGACGGAGGAGACGCGGGAGAAGTCCCTGGGGAGGGAGATGAGGTGGACGGAGGAGCGCTGGTGGTACTGGATGAGTTCGGGGGTGCTGGGGTAGTGCTCCCACCCGAGCTCCCTCAGATACCTCTCCAGCACCTCGTGCGACGCCATCACCTCCTCCGTCGGCAGGTGGACCAACACTTTCCGCCGCCGACGACTGCTGCCTCCAGCTCCTCTTCCTCCGCTGCTCCCCTCTCCACCACCCCCGGGGTTCTCCAGCCGCACCACCCCGTTCTTGAACACCCACACTCCCGACATACCGACCGACCCAGATGATCACTCGCGACTCGACCGATCGATCGCCGGAAAACTTAGTGGGAGTGGTACTGGATCAGGAGGCGTTTCAGGTTATTATATATACCGGCGGTCGTGAGTGTCTAAGGAAGTGCTCAACTAGCGTAAGCAGGAAGCTGAGTGGCTAAGGTGGGCCCCAATAGGATTCCGTGGCACGTTCACATTTGTCGTGCGGGGCCCTTACAGTGCTGCATCCATCGTCTCCTCTCTCCTCCTTGGGATGCGGACCTGCTTCTTCATTTTGAGCTCGAAGAGACTTTCTATTTATGTATATTGGAAATGTGACAGGCAGGGGGCAGGCGGTCCCGTGACTGTCTGCTTAAACAAAATTTCTAGTGTGATAGATAACGAGATCGCATGTGTGTACCTAAGATTTTGATTAGGAAAGAAAGAAGAAGAAGAAGAAGTATTTGCTGCACGCGAGAGGACGAGGATAGCAGACAGAGGAGGTAGCCTCATATTCAAACTGTTGCTGTTCCGGCGCACAGATCAAGGAGCTAGTACGCTGCTCGATCGACTCAGCCTCTCGATTCCGGAAGACGTCCGATGCGTATCTAATTAACAATTTTGACGGCGCGAAGATCGATCGGCCAGGAAAGGACGACGTATTTAGATGGAGGGAATCTGCAGGATCTATTCGTAAAATTTCCTCGAGGGGGTACTTTGGCATTCGACGAGTAGAGCGCGCTTCTAGATTGTTCCAGACTGCAAGTGCGCCGCGGCGGCCCTGAGAGATTAATCACTTTAATTAACTGCGCTGCGAGCTGAAAAGATGCATGGATCTACTTTTATTTTTATACTATTGCAAAAATAAAAAATAATTTTACATTTAATTTAAAGAATTCAAACTCTTCCTTATTTAATACGTGGAAATTCAATAGTGACTAACAATTATATTTGATGTAATTTATATGAATTTTCCATTTTTATAGGTGGATCATTTACGTTACTTCTCCATATAGCACATGTATGAATCCCACAATTATGCATGAGAGGAAAATGCATGTAAAATTTTTTTAAAAAATTGATAAAAAAAAATACATATGTTAATGACAACTACTATATTAGCTAATTTCAAAAAAAATTTGAAGATGAGTAATTGTGCACCAATTTAATGACGAACAAACAATTTTAATAAACTAAAAATAGCTTGGATAGGTAAAATAAAGGGATAAATAAAATTAGCAGAAATCAATTGGGCAAAGCATGCAGATTGGATGAAAAGGCATTTTGAGAAATCCGTAAAAATATCTACGCCCTTTTATAAATTTAATTAAAAGTAAAGTGCACCCTTCAACTTTAGGTAGTACCTTTACAGAGGATATTATTTAATATATTAACTTCCACGCACTCATATCAAAACTCATTATACCCGATCGAAGTGGTCCGCGATTCCTCCTTCTAAACACATGATTGGGGACCGTTTAGGGCATCATTTTTCTTTATAATTAAAACTTAATCATATATGATCGATAAACAATATATCTCTGTCATCGGCTAGCTGTTGGTTTAGCATAATTAAAAAAAAAAAGAAATATCGAATACTTAATACCTAATCTCTTAACTATTCGTTTTTTCTTTTAAAAAGGAAAAAAGAAAAAAAATCGGATTATAGATTACAACAACTAAAGCTGTGCTGATAATGAAATGTACTCGTCAGTCTGTTCGACGTTGTCGGCCGCTGTCGCCCCCACGCATCGGGCACAAGCCTCAGACGCCCGGTTCACGTGGAGCAGTCCCGTACGTGCAGAAAGGGAGATGCCCCGCTTCCATCTCACCAGGCCACTTGAGAAGGTCCATGCATGTACGCTTGCAGTGGTCCTCCATGACTGTAGAGAGAGAGAGAGAGAGAGAGAGAGAGAGAGAGAGAGAGAGAGTGAGAGAGAGACCTTCCCTGCTGGTGCTAATCTCGCTAGCTTGCTTGATCTTCTTGTGCCAAATTCTCAATGGATTGATTGTCTAAGTTTCCATCCATCCATGATAATAAGAAGGATTCCAAAATTATCGGAAGTGTTGGGGACCATAACCTCAATCCGGATAAAGTAACAGTGAGAATCAATTGTAATTGGATATCATCACGTGAAATGGAACCAACCCACCCTCCACTTCATGCGCGCACATATCAGAATCCTCTTTCTCTTTTATTTGGAGATTCAAGAATTGAGAGAAAGCACGCACTCAAACTCAGCTTTAAACTTTGTGACAGAGATGCACAGTAATTAATTGAATTGCAGATTCCAGAGTTGATTAGACGATCATGAAGCCTTGTGTTTTGTTATGATATATAGCATGAGTGGGCAAACATGAACAAGCCTTGTGTTTTCTTTATCTTGCACGACTTGGTTGGTACTTCCAGTTTCAGTGTCTCTTGAAACATTGGAAATCGTAAGCATGGCAGCTAGCAGCCACCATGTGAAAACTTTGACTCGAGGAGGAGAGAAAGCTGAGCATGCAGACCATACTGAGAAGAGACCATCAGCCGAGGATCGTAACTCTGGGAAAGGAAGGAACGTAACTCTGCCGAGGATCAAGTCTTTCGAATCCCAATAGCTCTGGTCCAACCCTCCCAAAGTCCCAATCCAAGCTGGAAACTGATGAGATATGAAAGTGACAACTATTTAAATGGGCACCTAAACAAGCCCGCCGGTGTTCTTCCTTCTTTCTCCAAGGGCCCGTACAAGGCGAGGATAATTTGTTGAATGAGACTGCAGAGATTGAGCATTGCCTCTGTGAGATATTGCAGAATCTAAAATCCAAATGGATGACGGTCCTTAGCCACTCCCTCTGTGATCCCCAAAGCTCGCCTTCAAGCATGGACCCTATGCCTGTTTTACAGTGAGAACCGGCACCAACTTAATTATTCATCAAGAAAATTAAAGCAAGCAACCTGCCAAGATCATCAAAAGTAGATGGAGCTAATGAAAGGGAAAGGGTAGGTAAAGTGGTGCCCATCGATCCAGTAAGTGAAATGAGAAGTTAAAAGAGGCAAGATCATCAGTAATAAGCTTCTCTCTACTTGTCACCTTACTTCCTGATGTCTTTGAACCAAAAGGATCGAACTTGGAAACATCACCATGGGCAGGAAGCTCAAGGCGAAGCATATCTTATGCAGTTGGAATAGTGAGAAGGTAGATGCAAAATCCAAAGAAATCACATTTGGAGGTGGAATATCGAAATCCTTAAATCCTCTACAAAAGTGGAATTGAATACAAGATGATTTGGCTACTGTAATATGTTGATTATGTTGGTAATCATGACACAAGGTGATCTAATCTTTTTACACCAGAATCTTGTAAGGATTTCTAGTTGGTAAGGGGAAATTTAAAATGATGACTAGAAAGAAATCTTTAAAATGTTGTTGACAAAATTTATCCCTTCTTTTTCCTTTATATACAGGCCTGGGAGAGGTGAAGAACTAAGAAACAAAGAAAGATGAGAAGCGAGTATAAAAGTGTTTCGGTGTGTTACTAGCTAGCTAGAGTAAGTGTTTCGGTGTTTTGGTCCAGCATGAGCAGATCTTTGGCCTAGTTACTGTTATCTAAGAAAACCTGAAATGAGTCACAGTATACCAAAACTTCATTATCTAAGAAATAATACAAGTGATTGATGAGGCTTAAAGGAGAGCAGTTTTTGATGAGATGTAATATAAATCTAAGTGCGGTCGCTGAGAAAACAGTCGCGTGCATGTCGAATCATAGGCTCCTCTACTTTAAGTTAAGACTCATTAGAATTTAGAATGTTTGACTAAACCAAAAACTGATAATTAAGAAACTAGCTAGAGATATGTTGATTGTGGTAGTAGGCAATTGTTGTTAATATATCCTTCCCTAATGTCAATCAAATCATGCCCAGAAGTCTAAGCTAAAATAAGGTAGCAGTGCAAAGGGAAGTGCATTAATAAATCCTATAGCCTTGGAAGCAAATTACAAGTCAAAGAATCTTCCAAGGAGAAGGTTGCAGAGCTAAATGGAGCAGAAGTCACCTAAACAACATCAGTGGAAGCAGCAAACTAATGATAAGGTGGGCTCAATAATATACCAGGCTGTTTAAGTGGTCTTGTTGTGCTTATAGTTGAATCGATCTCACTAATTGAGATGGTAGTTTAATGACTACTTGTCCCTAACTGATTAGAGGATGCACTAGTTGTAGTTTGGCTTCAGGAGTATTTGGTTGTCGACAATCTACACCAAGTAACATTTCTCAAAATTTTGTTGTAAAATGAAAGAACTATATACAGTACTTTACAGGCAATAAAACAGTACAGTTTGCAATTATTTTATCCATATCTTATGACAAGTCGCCCTTGATATTGAATATTAGAACAATCACATGCACATCATTACTGTTCCTGTCACAAAAAAAAAAAATTACAAGGAAAGGCAAAAAAGATGAAAGAAAGTAATCGAGTGAAGTTCCAGTTCTTTGTCGATAAATTAATTACACGGAGTTCTCATACAACGAAATGCCTACCTAATGTCAAACTTGGTGGTTGCCAATGTCAAACTTGGTGGTTGGTGTATGCATCAGTTGTCGGCATAGATGGTGTATAGGTACTATAACTGTTGTACATATTACAACAACTACTATTCAAGTCTAAGCCTTTCAAAGGAGATGTAGGTCATTGATGTGACCTTCAAGTGAGCGTCCCACTACACATTCAAGTCTAAGCAGTTTTAAAAACATGATACACATTTTTACTCCTTGTGTTTAAATTTTCTTCTGATGGGAAATATATATGTTTCTCAGATTAGTCGAGAATACTACAGTTGAAAATAGTTACTTCCTACTCAAATAGATTTTTCTAAGAAAAATCAGGATAAAAATATATCGACAATGTACCATAGAATAGAGATCGCTGAAGGCCTAGATCATGAAGCACCTGTAAAATCCAATAGTTCAAAGTCATTAATGTATCTCTTTAAGTGTTTTAGTTGATGTTTCGAAGCAATATTAAATATTGGTGGAAAACTAATGTATCATTCAAAATATCATTGAAAAAGTAGTACTAG
>JBBMKF010000002.1:6161753-6179356 GCA_037834155.1 Curcuma caesia | reverse complement strand
TAAAGTTTATCCATTTTCTAAAATGATCGGAATACTCTCTAATATTTTTAGTGATATAGCACACTTGCTATTCCTCTTAACACATCATTTGATTAGATGCTAACAATTAAAGAGGAAACAATGAGAATTAAAAATACAGATAATTTTAGTATTTTTTTAAAAAAGAGAAAAATTAAGGGCAAATTATTATTATTTATAAATTCAAATACGTTAAAGTTAAATATTAATTTACAATCATGTTTCTATTTGATGATAAACCGACTTAATAGATGCAATATTTTAAAAACATTAAATATGCAAAATAGTAAATGTATAAGGATACATGTGTAATTTTACAAAAAAAAAATAATGAAAAGAAAAACCATGTGCTGCATATCATTAAAAGTGCAAGTTTCCTAACCAGTGGATTTGACTTATTCGGCCACGATTCCTTGCACGCTGTCGCTGATGCATTTCACGAATCGATCGCCGAAAATATTTCCAATAAAAGAATCGCGTTAATCTCAGCTTTAATTAACTTCACAACAAAATTATACGGATTTTAATTTTCTAAGATAATTATGACCTGCGAGTTTATTTAGCGCACGATTTATTTATTTTTCTTTAAAAAATTAGAATAAATTTCTTTTTTAATCAAATTTTGTGTCGGTGGACACTGCTTCCTTTCTTAGTCCAAATAATTCCTCGTTAGTTAGAGGAAATATAGCGAAAGAGTTTAAACAGGAAATCCGGGATTTTTATCTACTAATCCTCCACTCGATTGTGAACTGCGGAAGAGGGGGGCGAAGCTCCGGGCTGCTCGTCCGTCGGATGCTCCGGGTTTCTCCACATCCCTCAAGGTTGGTCTCCTCTGCTTTCCCCTATTATTTTGCGTGAATCTGGTGGGGGAATTTTCGTGATTTCTTCGCTCGCTGGTGGAGATCTGGATTGATGGGAGGGGTGTGGGTTACTGTGATGCCCGTTGTCCTTGAATCTCTCGGAAACTCCTTGGATTTGAGATTTCTGCATTTAGCTTTGTTTGTATCGAGTGGGAGTTTTACGGTGTTTAAGCTGTCGATTCAGATTTTCTAGGCAGAAATAAAGGAGTGATGGTTTGAATCTCGGGTTGTCTCTTCACAATGTTTTTGGGAGTGAGAAAGATCAGTAGATCTGTGCGACAATTTTTGATTTTATCATTTTGATTGAAAAGAAATGTACCTCAGTTGGATCTGGATCTCATATATTTGGAGCTGTGGACAGGCGGTTTGATGTGATTCCTCATGTCTGTTTTGTTAATTTCAGTGTGTGTTGCTGACCAATTTTTTATACCCAACATCCTTTTATCCATTCCTTTTCTTTCTCTGTTGATTTAGTTGTCCAGCTATGTCTATACTGATGATCTCTCCTTTTGATTTTCCATGATATGTGAATTGATGTAACACTAGCTTGTGGGTATAGCAGTTGGCTAGATCGACAACATCCTAGTAGAGGTGTATCTCAGTTGCTGTCAAACTGGCGGCCACACTTGCTTGGAGGTACAGCCATGGAGCTGCGGATATGGTAGTTGCTCTGTCCTCTTTCAATAGCACTCAGAGTTACATTTTTGTTTTTTTTGTTTTCAATTAGAAGCGATGGATTGTTAGATCCATTTTTCTCTGAGAAAAATGACACAACTTATCTTATGTAAAATTACATGACATAGTATGATGAAACCCCAAGTCATGGTTTTAGAAGTCATCAAAATATGTTGAAGTGCCAAGGGAACCTTTTCAAGTCCATAAGTGTTTCACTATTTTAGAAATGTTATGGATGATAATAAGAATGTAGGAAATGACACGTCAGAAAGCACATCAAACTATTGATAGTGTGAATTTAAGTTGTCTGTGCCTTCTATTTCTGTGTTGAGTTTTTGATATTTATGCATGTGTTGGTTAAGGATTCAGGGGGCTCATTAAATTTCAACACAAAGAAAATTTGGTATTACACTGCTATGAAAATTTTTTCTTAAAAGCATAAATGCCGTGTGAGGCTGTCAAATTTTCTTCTTTATAATTCTTTTGAAATAACCAATACCATCTATTCCATTTAACATTGTGTTTTAGCTGCTTTCATAGCCTCAAAGCATGAAAATGGTTGGCACTTTATTTCCAAAATTCTGAGACACAGTGGTATTAATTTCATATAATCATCAATACTATCAATTGAGAAGCTAATGCCGAGCTGGCCACTTTAATATTGTGTGTAGAGAATTAGAAATCATTCTCAAAAAATAAAAAAATAATAAAGTTCATTTCCCTAATCTTTCCACTCCACTTGTTTTTTTTTCTTCTTAATCATTTAATATCTAAACTTGGATTTTGTCTTGGAAGTAGGCAAGGAGAATACCTTGCATTCGGGGGGTGCCTTTGACTCTTAAGACAATGTTTCTCATGAGTCCCATTTAATTACTGTCTTCTTGTCATTATATTGTGTTTCCTTAAAAGTTCTTTGTTACATTTTATTCCCATGCAGTTAAATTGTAAACCTTAGTTTTTTTTTTGGGTTGAGACCTTAGTATTTTGGAGCATAGCTTGAGAAGGTTCAAATGTGAATTGACGGGATAGGAAGCTACCAAGCATTGATGTTTTTTTTTTTAATGTTTTATCTTTCTTCATGATTCACTTACCTTGAAGTTGTTTTCTCATCATGCAAGGGAACTCTTAATTTCATTTTATGCATCTTATTGTTGCAAATTGTTTTTAATATCACAGGAAAGAAATATGGATGCTAAAGTTCACGATTTGGAGCCACCATCATCAAACTCAGTAGTGAGAATGGGCTCAAGGTGTGATTAAAAAAGCATACATGTTAGGTTTTAGGTTGTTCAAGAATTGATGTTTTCCAACCTAGATTGATATGAACTAATGTATGCATGTTGATAGTCTTAATCAAACATTTCTCTGATTCAGTTGTCCAGATTCAGGAATGGTGTTAGATGACTTTTTTCTTTACTATTTTACTTGGGCTCAATGTCCTTATCTCTATTTGATTATTTCATCTTTATCTATTCTGTCTCATTACCCTCTATCCATTTATGATCTCAATATATGAATACTTCCATGGTGGGTTTTGCCTACCTTTGTATTTCCTTCATAGTATGAAAAATAATTCTCAATAATGTTGTACGGGATGTATCTGATTATTGTCCTAGAAATACTGGCAACCAATGTGCACCTACAAAAGTATAGGTAGGGCTTGGTTAACTAGTTATCATCATCTCAAGTTGTATTATTTCAAACTATTTGGGTTCAATTACATTAATTTTATCCCTCAATTGAATTTTAAGTAATGTTTAGTTAACATTACCAATGATTACTGAATATTCTGT
Source organism: Curcuma caesia (assembly GCA_037834155.1). NCBI lineage: Eukaryota > Viridiplantae > Streptophyta > Magnoliopsida > Zingiberales > Zingiberaceae > Curcuma > Curcuma caesia. The sequence continues at coordinate 6,176,010 of JBBMKF010000002.1, read as the reverse complement.
GAACCAGAGATTATCCACATATTTTTTTTAAAGAAAAAAGGATTATCCACATATTTTTAAGAAGTTTGAAAAGTTTGATTTTATAACAATTTAACGATTCATTAAACATACATAACACAATTCATATGATGGCATTTCATAACTTCATAAAGCCATCATATTATGATTGAAAAGAGTATTTGCAATATGTTTGTCAGGGACAAGCATGAGACATTTTTTTCATTCGAACCCATTTGCAGGATGAAAAAGTGGCAGTAGTAGTGCTATGCAACCCACTTAGCTTTAGTGTGTTGCCTATTTTCGAAAAATGATTCTTATAGAAAAGGGCTAACTTGCAGTGGCCGGTAGCTTCTTGACAATTTTTTTTTTTTTTTCATTTTGATGATGAGCCACGAAATGCTGCTTTACTTTTTGGTGTTTAATGTTAACCATGAAGTGTGACATTAGAAATATAAATATAGCATGAATACTAGCCAAGGCCTTACTTCTTGTTAACAATGGATTTGAGAATAAACTTTTTTCTGTGTTTTTTTTAATTCTTGGCATTTGTTTTTACAAATTGGATAACCCAAGCCAAAGAAGTTGGCAATTTTCTTTATTACATCATTATGGCAGATGCTTATGTATGTATTTTGTCATCACAGGGATCGGAGTGGCATGGAGGACCCAGATGGAACAGTTTCAAGTGTTGCTCAGTGCATAGAGCAGTTGAGACGAAGTTCTACGACTGTTCAAGAGAAAGAGAATTCTTTAAAACGACTACTAGACCTTATTGAAACTAATGATAATTCTTTTGGAGCTGTTGCATCACATGCCCAGGCAGTTCCAGCGCTTGTTGCTCTTCTAAGGTCAGGTTCATTGGAAATCAAGGTTTTGGCAGCCTCTGTTTTGGGATCCCTTTGCAAGGAGGAAGACTTAAGGATAAAAGTATTACTTGGTGGGTGCATTCCTCCACTCCTTGCCCTCCTAAAATCTAGCTCAGTCAATGGACAAACTGAAGCTGCAAAAACTATTTATGCTGTTTCCCAAGGTGGGACAAGGGACCATGTTGGATCAAAAATTTTCTCAACTGAAAGAGTTGTTCCTGTCCTATGGGATCAACTGAAAAATTTTCCTAGGAATGGAACTGTGATCGATGGTTTGCTTACTGGAGCATTAAAGAACTTATCCAGGACCACTGAAGGATTTTGGTCATCGACTATAGAATCTGGAGGTGTGGATATACTTACAGAAGTGGTTGCTTCTGGCCAGTCAAGTACCCTTGCAAATGCCTGTCATCTTCTAGGATGCCTAATAATGGAAGAGGCATCAGTTTGTTCCCAACTCCTGGCTGCAGAATCAACGAAACAACTTCTAAAATTTCTTGGGCCCAATAATGAATCTTCTGTGAGAGCTGAGGCTGCTGGGGCACTCAAATCTCTGTCTGCACAGTGCAGAGAGGCCAGACATATAATTGTCAATTTGAATGGTATCCCTGCTTTAATAAATGCTACTATAGCTCCGTCAAAAGAATTTATGCAAGGAGAATCTGCTCAAGCATTGCAGGAAAATGCAATGTGTGCATTGGCAAATATATCTGGTGGATTGTCATCTGTCATTTCCAGTCTGGGTGAGAGTCTTGAATCATGCTCCTCACCAGCACAGATAGCTGACACTCTGGGAGCTTTAGCCTCAGCTCTGATGATTTATGATTCAAATGCCGACTCTACCATGGCATCAGACCCTTTCAATATTGAGAAGATATTGGTAAAGCAGTTTAAATCAAAGGTGCCTTTGCTTGTTCAGGAACGTGCTATAGAAGCATTGGCTAGTTTGTATGGTAATACCATTTTGTCAAAGACACTCACAAATTCTGAAGCAAAACGCCTGCTTGTTGGTTTGATAACTATGACTACAAATGATGCAAAGGATGAACTTGTCAAATCTCTCCTTGCCCTCTGCAACAAAGATTGTAGTCTATGGCATGCTTTGCTAGGGCGTGAAGGGGTTCAGCTGTTGATCTCTCTTCTTGGCCTTTCTTCAGAGCAACAACAAGAATGTTCAGTTGCTTTACTTTGCCTGTTATCCAATGAGAATGATGAAAGTAAATGGGCCATAACTGCTGCTGGCGGAATACCACCTCTTGTTCAGATTTTAGAAACTGGATCCTCAAAAGCAAAAGAAGATTCTGCAACTATCCTTGGCAACCTTTGTAACCATAGTGAAGACATAAGAGCATGTGTTGAAAGCGCTGACGCTGTTCCTGCTCTACTATGGCTGCTAAAAAATGGAAGTGATAATGGAAAAGAAATTGCTTCGAGGACATTAAACCATCTTATCCATAAATCAGATACTAGTACTATAAGTCAATTGTCTGCTTTACTAACAAGTGATCAGCCTGAGTCCAAAGTTTATGTTCTGGAGGCCCTAAGAAGTTTGCTCTCTGTGGCACCTCTTAGTGACATATTGCATGAAGGAAGTGCAGCAAATGGTGCCATTGAGACAATGATTAAAATTTTAAGCTCCTCAAAGGAAGAAACTTGTGCTAAGTCAGCATTGACACTTGCATCACTGTTTCATTGCCGCAAGGATTTGAGAGAAACTGCTGTTGCAGTGAAGAGCTTTTGGTCTCTCATGAAGCTACTTAATGTGGAGGAAGAAAAAATTTTGATGGCAGCTTCATGTTGTCTTGCTGCTATCTTCCTTTCAATTAAGAAAAACAAGGAGATTGGTGCAATTGCTAAAGAAACATATGCCCCTTTGGTTCTTCTTGCCAATTCCTCCATTCTTGAAGTTGCAGAACAGGCAACACGAGCTTTAGCTAACCTTCTTTTGGATTATGAAATCTCATCTCAAGCAGTTCCAGAGGAGATTATCTCACCTGCTACAAGGGTACTGCAGCATGGCACAATGGATGGAAAAACTCATGCTGCTGCAGCAGTTGCACGTCTTCTCCATGCCCGTTCTATTGATAAAACTTTGGCTGATACTTTCAACCATGCTGGGACAGTTCTTGCACTTGCTTCTCTATTGGAGTCTGCTACAATCGAAGATGCTGCTACATCGGAAGCTCTTGAAGCACTGCTCATGTTGTCAAGATCAAAAGGATTAGCAGAACATGAACATGTAAAACCTCCTTGGGCTATCCTTGCTGAGTACCCTCATACTATAGTTCCTTTGGTGTCTTGCATAGCCGATGGCACACCTTTATTGCAAGATAAAGCTGTAGAAATCTTGTCAAGGCTCTGTCACGATCAGCATTCTGTACTGGGTGGTATAGTATGTGAAACCTCAGGGTGTGTGTCATCATTAGCAAGGCAAGTTATTGAGTCAAATAACTTTAAGGTTAAAATTGGGGGAAGTGCTCTTCTTATTTGTGCTGCAAAAGAGCAAAACCAAAAGCTGATGGAAACCTTAAGTGAACAGAGGTTGTGCTCTAATCTAATTCAGTCTCTTGTTGGCATGCTGCGTTCTCCAGAATCTTTTGCTGATGAAAGAAATGGTTATAAAAATATGGATATAAGCATTTATCGGCAATCTAAAGGGCAATGGAGAAATGGTGAATCTGAATGCAGCACATCTGTCATTTCTGCTAAAATGGTTCCAATATGGTTACTCTCTGTGCTTGCTTCTTGTGATAGTGGAATTAGAACAACAATAATGGAGGCCGGAGCAGTGGAAATTATTACAGATCTGATATCTCATTATCCTTTCTTAAATGTTCAGGTAAACAAACAATTATTCTATGAGAGGCTGATAAATGATCATAAATTTAGTATTGCAAGATAATGCTTCTTCAATGTCATGAATTTGCATCTTTGATGTGTATTGTGCTATCTTTGACCAGGTGTCTGTTCTAATTTTTTTTTAATATATTTTTTTGCAGAGTGGTTCTGGAGAAGATAATACTGCATGGGCATGTGCTTTGCTCTTGGCTTTGCTATTTCAAGACAGGGAAATTATACGTTCAAATGCTACGATGCATTCCATTCCAATTCTTGCAAGTTTATTAAGATCAGAAGATTCTGTAAACAGATACTTTGCTGCTCAAGCTTTGACAAGTCTGGTTTGTAATGGTAGCAGAGGAACACTGCTAGCAGTAGCTAATTCTGGAGCAGCCGTTGGGTTTATTTCTTTGCTTGGCTGTGCTGATAGTGATATAGCTGATCTTCTAGAATTGGCAGATGAGTTCTTCCTAGTGCAAAACCCAGATCAGATTGCGTTGGAGAAATTGTTTAGAGTAGATGATGTAAGAAATGGTGCTACTTCTCGCAAAGCTATACCTTTGCTTGTAGATTTACTTAAACCAATCCCAGATCGACCAGGTGCACCCTTCTTGGCACTGGGTCTTCTTACACAGCTAGCTGTAGATTGCCCATCAAATAAGCAGTTAATGGTTGAATCTGGAATTCTTGAAGCACTCACTAAGTACCTTTCACTCGGCCCACAAGATGCAACAGAAGAAGCTGCAACAGATTTACTTGGCATTTTGTTTAGCTCTGCAGAAGCAAGGAGACATGAATCTGCTATTGGTGCAGTTAACCAACTTGTGGCTGTCTTGCGTTTGGGAGGAAGAAATTCCAGATATAGTGCAGCTAAAGCACTGGAGAGTTTATTTCTTGCTGAACACATTAGAAATGGAGAGACAGCTCGCCAAGCTGTTCAACCCCTTGTGGAGATTCTAAGCACTGGTTCCGAGAGAGAACAACATGCTGCTATAGCTTCACTAGTAAGACTACTCTGTGATAATCCATCAAGAGCCCTTGCTGTTGCTGATGTTGAGATGAATGCAGTGGATGTGCTCTGTCGTATTCTTTCTTCAAATTGTTCAATGGAACTGAAGGGTAATTCTGCTGAGTTATGTTGTGTTCTCTTTGGAAATACAAGAATACGGTCTACTGTAGCAGCAGCTCGTTGTGTGGAGCCTCTGTTGTCACTATTAGTTAGTGAGTTTAGTCCTTCTCATCACTCAGTTGTTAGAGCATTAGATAAACTTTTAGATGATGACCAATTGGCAGATCTTGTAGCTGCACATGGTGCTGTTGTCCCTCTTGTTAGCCTGCTATTTGGTAAAAATTATGATCTTCATGAGACCATTGCTAGAACATTGGTGAAATTAGGGAGGGACAGACCAGGTTGTAAGTTGGAAATGGTAAATTCTGGAATCATTGAGAGCCTGCTCTCCATCCTTGATGAAGCTCCAGATTTTCTCTGTGTGGCATTTGCTGAATTACTTCGTATATTGACCAATAATTCTAGCATTGCAAAGGGTCCTTCTGCAGCAAAAGTTGTGGATCCACTTTTCTCACTGCTAACAAGGCCTGAAATTGGTCCTGATGGACAGCATAGCGTACTTCAAGTTCTTGTAAACATTTTGGAGCATCCTGAATGCCGAGCTGATTATCATTTGACACCTCAACAGGCTCTTGAACCAGTTGTTGCCTTGTTGGACTCACCTACTCAGGCAGTGCAGCAATTAGCTGCAGAACTCTTATCAAATCTTCTACTCGATGAACAGCTACAGAAGGATGTGGTGTCAGAGCAAGCTATTGGTCCCCTTGTTCAGCTACTTGGATCAGGTGTTCCTGTTATCCAGCAGAGGGCAATTAAAGCTCTTGTTAACATTGTGTTAGTCTGGCCAAACACCATTGCAAAAGAGGGTGGTGTCTATGAGTTGTCCAAAGTAATCTTGCAGGCTGACCCTCCATTGCCGCATGCAATATGGGAATCTGCTGCCAACATTTTGTCAAGCGTCTTGCAGTATAGTACTGAATTTTTTCTGGAAGTACCTGTGGCTGTCCTGGTGCAACTGCTTCACTCCGAAACAGAAAGTACAGTTGTTGGCGCATTAAATGCACTCCTTGTCTTAGAAAGTGATGACTCAACCAGTGCAGAAGCAATGGCTGGAAGTGGTGCTATAGAGGCACTGTTGGAACTTCTTAGGAATCATCAATGTGAGGAAACAGCAGCAAGACTACTGGAAGCATTGTTGAACAATGTAAAAATCAGAGATTCAAAAGCTGCTAAATCTGCTATATCACCATTGTCAATGTACCTTCTAGATCCACAAACACAATCACAGCAGGGGAGGTTGCTTGCAGCACTTTCTTTGGGTGATCTTTTTCAAAATGAAGGTCTTGCTCGAAGTGCAGATGCTGTTTCAGCATGCCGTGCACTGGTAAACCTTCTTGAAGATCAACCAAGTGAGGAAACAAAAGTAGTGGCACTATGTGCTCTTCAGAACCTTGTGATGTGTAGCAGATCTAATAAGAGAGCGGTTGCAGAATCTGGTGGTGTTCAAGTTGTGCTGGACCTGATAAACTCTGGCAATCCTGATACATCAGTTCAAGCAGCAATGTTTGTTAAACTTCTCTTTTCTAATCATACTATACAAGAATATGCTTCTAGTGAGACTGTGAGAGCAATTACTGGTAAGTTTTCAGCACACAAGCTATATATGCTATTTAAGAAAATTACAGACTGGAAGGATGAAATATTTGTTGATTTAATCTTGTCTATGATAATTAATGCAAGGGCATCACTTTTTTTTTTTTTTACTAATTCATAGGTTTGAATTATAATTGTTTTTTTCCCACTTATTTGAAAGTTCTGGCGCTTAGGGGAATTATTTACATATACAATCATCCAATAGAGATGCAAAGGTTGATATATTCCGAGTTAGAAATTAGTAGTATGGGAGTTGAGGGTATGGTGGAAATAACATAAAGATATTTGAAAGTGGCTTCTTGTGATGAATGAAATTAGAGGTGATGGAAGCGAGTGAAATAATATTTCTATAAATAGAAATCAAAATTATGGGAGATAAGACTAGGGGCAGCAATGCTGCTGTCAAACAATTGTGAACAGCTTTATTTTTATTAATTTTAAAATAAATAGTTTAGTATATATTAGCTACAAAAAACCTGTTTTCACTTCTTGTCATCAATTCTATCTTAATTGATTGTGACATCCAATTGAACTAATTCACAGACTTGTGAGCTATTAACTTGTATGAGAATATTGGCTGGTTCTGTGTTTCGCCATTGGAAATCAACAGGCTAATTAATATATCCTCTCTAATTAAAATGGAAATCCCCTCAGGCCACAAAACATAGTTGTTTGCATTCAAGTTAGCCACTCGTCTTTGAAATCTGTCACTGTTCTTACATGATATGCTATCTGTAGGTTAATTAAACTATTTGAACTTGCTTGCTAATATCATTCCATTCTAGAATTGGTGCTTTTGGTGAAAAAATATAGTTTGTTGCTGGTTGTGTTTCTTATACATTCTATTGTTATCTTCAATGTTTAAATTACTTTCTTGAAACACTTGCAGCTGCTATTGAAAAGGATTTATGGGCATCCGGTAGTGTGAATGAGGAATATCTAAAATCTTTAACTGCATTACTCAGCAACTTTCCACGTCTGAGAGCTACTGAACCTGCTACATTGAGTATTCCCCACCTCGTAACATCCCTCAAAACTGGTTCAGAGGCAGCTCAAGAAGCAGCATTGGATTCCTTGTTTCTCCTGAGGCAGGCATGGTCTGCATGCCCGACTGAAGTTTTCAAAGCTCAATCGGTTGCTGCATCTGAAGCTATTCCATTATTGCAATTCTTGATTCAGTCTGGCCCACCTCGATTCCAGGAAAAAGCTGAACTTCTCTTGCAGTGTTTACCAGGGACATTAACAGTCACAATAAAACGTGGGAGCAATCTAAAGCAATCAGTGGGAAATCCCAGTGTCTTCTGCAAACTTACACTAGGCAACAATCCACCTAGACTAACAAAGGTAAGCATGCAAGATACAATGACCAGTCAATTTTTGTCTTCAGAAAAAGAATCTAAAAAAATTGTGAATTTTGATCTTAGTTTTCTTTGGAATTTGGCACGCCTTGATTTTTTTAATTACCCTGTTGCCTGTATATGCTGAAAGATTCAGTTAAACTATTTATCATCAAAGGATATATGTCTTCCTTTCTTTTCTTATCAAGAGATAAATAATAAGCATTTAGGTTTTGTAAGTTAATTTTCCATAGTAAGAGCCTACATGCTGATTTTCATTGTGGAAGTATATGTTGGTATCTTTATTGACCAAAGTTTTTTGTGTCTTAATTCCCTTACGTGGATCCTTTACGTTATTGAACTATTATGAGGTTTAGATCAATTGTGTCCCATAAGATGATGATGTGCGAAAACAACTAGTTTATGATGTTGAATCACAAGATATTGCTTTGAACTGGACTTTGTTATGGCTTGTTGACCTTCTTTCCCCCATTTAATTCATGATCACGATATTCATCCTTGACATTAGTTTTTGTTGACCCAAAATCAACTGACTGTAGGTTTACATTTTAGCACAGGAAAACATCTGTTAGAACACAAGCTGATGATTAGCAAAATGAAAATGTATATATATAAATAAAAGGTGGTTGCTTCCATGAGATCTCGGGTATAGGAATTTTCTATCAACTATGCCGCAATGAATGAAGGCCCCTAAGTGAGAAATGATACATGATTTTTACATTATTCAGAAAATTCTAGAATTTGGCACTTCTAACTGTCATTTGCTGTTCATCAGGTGGTGTCAACTGGACCTACACCTGAATGGGATGAGGCTTTTGCTTGGGCTTTTGACAGTCCTCCAAAAGGGCAAAAGCTTCATATTTCTTGCAAGAACAAGAGCAAACTTGGGAAGGTAGTAAACTAACATAAAAATACGTCCAAAACCACTCTCACTTTTTGATGACTTGTTTTAAATCATCAAGCTGCTGTTATTTTTAGTTAAATGCCTGACATATTTCCCTTTAATTCAACAGAGTTCATTTGGAAAAGTGACAATCCAGATTGACCGAGTGGTTATGTTAGGAACAGTTTCTGGAGAGTATACACTACTGCCTGAGAGCAAAAGCGGCCCTCGGAACCTTGAAATTGAATTCCAGTGGTCCAACAAATAAGGAGCATCTAGGCAGTTTGCTATTATTAATGTATTTAATTTATATAGAGGTGGCTTTGCCTCTTTCTCACCTCATTTTCTTGTCATTGTATATAGTTTGCGGATTTGTGTTAGTCCCCTCTGCGCTAGAACATTTCCAAATCATGTTATGCCTGTATGAATTATTCTTTATTATTATTATTTTTTTACTTTCAACATTTGAATGTTAAAGTTGAAAGAAAGTGTGTCGTCAGTAATAAGGTCCCTGAGTATTATTTCTGAATAATATAAATGCAAACAAAACTATATTTTAATTAGGAATCTTTAATTGCATTTATAAAATGTGACTGTTTTGTCTTGTTACATTTCAGCTTTCTTCCCTTGTTAAGTTAATTTGGTTTGGTAATGTTAAGAATTATCTTAAGTTCTTCAGGTGCCAGCAAGAAATTAATCTGTCCCTCAAAATATTTACCAAGATGAGACAATCTGTCAACATAGTTTGGTGTGAACTTCAGTGGTTAAAACAAGAGAAAGAAACATGGGAAGTATCTGCATGTGTTGTCTATTAGCCCTTGTATAACTCCAAGGTTAACCAATTTTCTATGAACTCTAGGTAATGCTCCAAGATTAAATTGTTTAGAAGCTAAGCTTGGATCACAAAGCATATCAGTGTTGAAATTAGTTTAACTGATTTCTTGTTGGCCTAGTTTAGTCTAATCTAGGTTTCTTCAACAGACTAATATTGGACTCAAAAGTTGTTCTCATATTAGTAAATGAAAAGTTTCTACTGAACGCTAGTCATCTATTATTCAATTGGCTAGGATATAAAGATGGTGAAAGACTTGAAGATGAACATACAGCTATTTCTGCTAGTGCATTAACATGTCACAGGTGATTCATTCTTCTGAAGCTTATCTAACACCTTCCTCATCAAGTATGAGTTCAAATGCAGAGGAATCAAAACAGCATCCTGATGATAGGCTTCAGAGCACGCCATCAAAATTACAGAAGGTAAGCTTCTCTTTTGCTTAATTGGTTCATTTTTGGTGATCTAATAGAAAAGGAATTAATTTATCCAATTACGGTCTTATACGTGATGAGATTATTATCTCGCGTTCTGATATCATATTAGCAATCTGATCTTGTATTCACAGGCTGCAGCTGAGTTCATTGGCACATACATCTTAGTCTTTATAGGATGTGGATCAGCCTTTGTCGCCCTGAGCCTAAGTGGCATCGGTTTACTTGGCGTAGCCTAGCCTTCACTTGGGGTGTAGTTATAACAGCCTTGGTCTACACATTTGGCCACATCTCCGGTGCACATTTCAATCCTGCAGTGACCATTGCTGTTGCGGTTGCTGGCAAACTCCCCTGGATTATTGTACCATCAACAATCCTAAGAGTGAACTAAATCTTATTTTCTAACTGAAAATATACCTGATCTTAGCTTGTATCAATTACCTTCAGGTTCCACTCTACTTGGTGGCGCAGGTGTTTGGATCAGTCCTTGCTAGTTTCACACTAAAATGTTTATTTTATGGAAATCCAGCAGAAGTCATGCTTACTCTTCCTTCCCATGGCACAAACAATCTGAAAGTTATTGCATGGGAGATCACCCTCACATTCATCTTGATGCTTGTTATCAGTGGTGCTGCTGCTGATGGCAGAGCGGTGTGGCTTTCTTTCAGTACTTTCAGGAAAAGATATCTTTGTAGTGGTCAATTTGACTCCAAAAGCTAAACTTTGTTGGCTACTTATAACTTTTGGTTAACAGGTCAAGGAGCTCTCAGGAGTGGCAGTGGGAGCCGCAGTCTTTGTTGACGTTCTCATTGCTGGGTAAGTCAATTGCTGAAGTATCATTTTTATTTTATAGGGGTGGAAGAATAAGATGTACGCACTCGGCCCATATATTTTCCTTTCTTTAATTCATCATTTTTTTTGCAGCAAAGTGACTGGTGCTTCCATGAACCCGGCAAGAAGCTTAGGACCTGCAATTGCAGTGCAGAAGTTCGATAAGTTATGGCTTTATGTAGTTGCACCGGTGATCGGTGCAGTTGCTGGATCAACCTTGTATAGCTTCCTCAGCGTGGCAGAAAAATCTGATGGGAAGAGTGCAAAAAGAAATATCGAAAAGAGGATATATAAATTCCAATATAATCTGCTAAAATTTGTATATTTAGACTACAGGCAAACATATTGTTGATTTATGGCATTGAAGATTTCTATTTGCCTAACTACTATTATACAGAGATTAGATTACACTAAATTTCATGGAGTTCTACCAGATCTTTTTTCTACCTTCTTGACAAACTATTACACTAAATTACATGCGTTGCTTTACCTGATTTTATTTTATTTTATTTTTGATGAGATTTAGATAAAATTTTGAATGAGAATATTGTTGCAAGAATATTTCCCAAGCGAAATATTCTGAAATCAGCTTATTAGGGTTAAAAGTAAATAATTTAGGTGAGTGAGCATCTGGAAACTATTATATTTTCAAAGTGAAATTGCGTTCAAACAGGGTTTGAAGTGAAAATAATTTTTAAATGTACTTAAAAATTACTATGTTGTACCAATTTTTTTAAAAACCTATTTATTCGAATGTAGACGAATTATTTGAAATCTATTTTTAGATGCTGTTATGATGTAAATATTAAAGTCTTGAATATATATTTTAGAATGAAAAATTAATCACGCATGAAATTTTTAAGTGAAATATTGTGACCCTGAGGAATTTTTAAATGATAGCTGTCATTTGAAATAAGGAAGTTTTTCTATAAATTAAAAAAAATAAAGAAACTAAAGAAGATCCCTACTCCAGAACATTCTGTGCCTTTCCCCTATCATCGTCCATACACGACTCTTTCTCTGGATTACTCCAGAACATTCTGGCTTTGTCCTTGTTGTTCCAGAAACAGCTACTCCACTCGCTCCTCTTCCTCCCCTGAAACCCTTGTACTCCTTCTATTTAAACCCCACGTCTCTATTCCGTTCTCGCACCCACCCAATCGCTAACTACGAATACTGCTTCTCTGTTTGTCTGTTGGTGATCGAGAATGGCCAGCTTCATAGCTCTCAGAAATGGTGTAGCTTCCAAGCTCGTGAAGAAGCTATCCATCCCCGTACCATTTAGCCGGTCCGTGCCCGCCCCCTTCGCTGCTGCCACCACAACTCGCTCATTCAACACCAGCGCTCTACTTGAGGTCGATGGCGACGATCGTGCCTTCGAACGCCGCTCCGACTCCGGCCATCGCTCTGATTTTCCCTCCTTACAAGGTAGTCGTCGTCTCATTCCACGCCGCCCTGTTTTCGGCTTGCTTTCTTTCACATTCGTCGCTTTTCGTCATATGATCTGCAGTCGGGGCTGATTAGTCTGCCTTTTATGTATCACAGATGTGTTTGATCCGTTCAACTCGACGCGGAGCCTCAGCCAACTACTGAATCTGATGAATCAGATCCAGATGCTGGACAACGTCCCGTTCTTTTCTGCTTCGGCGGGGCAGAGGGAAGCCGCCGGCGGGTTTCGCCGTGGGTGGGATGTGAAGGAGGACGAAGATGCTCTGCACCTGCGAGTGGACATGCCGGGGCTTGGGAAGGAGCATGTGAGGGTGTGGAGTGAGCAGAACACCCTGGTGATCCAGGGCGGCGGAGAAAAAGAAAATGTAGGGGAGGAGGAGACCGCTGGGCGGAGGTACAGCAGCCGCATCGTTCTGCCGCCGGAGTCTTTTAAGATGGATCAGATCAAGGCGGAGATGAAGAACGGCGTGCTCAAGGTGGTGGTGCCCAAGTTGAAGCAGGAGGAGGGGAAGGGCGTTTTCCAAGTGAAGGTCGAGTGAGCGTAGTACCTTTACGCTAATGCCAGTTCTGCTTCAATAAGGCTTAGTTTAGTGCTTGTTTCTGGCCCGGTTGCTTCGATGAGTTCTAGATCTACAGTGCTTGGCTTCTAGGTTCTACTAAATCATGGATGGTTGGCTGGTCTACATGCTCACCTCTGTCTCTGTCATAGTATGCAGTTTCGATTGCTTCGACAAAATATTAATAGTTCATATTATTACTAAGGTCATTTTCCGAACAATGCGTTAGAAACGTTTCAGTTTTAATTCAGTCGACAATGATTCGATCTTTCAATTTGATTGTAAACTGAAATCTCAAGAGCCATTATTGGAGTTAGCATTTGATTTCTGACCTGCAAAATACTTAATTTTTTACTTTCATAAAATGGTGATATACAATTGCATAATGAAGACCGTGGTTGCATTTGATCTTAGTCATAATGCCGATGGTATACATGTCCATCCAAAAATATATTCCATTTCGTAATTAGTGAACGGGAATTTTATTCAATCGCTAATTTAATAATTAAATTTTTATTACTTCGTTAATTATGTATCGAAATTTTATTTGATCTCTAATTTACTATCGAAAAAAATTTCGATTGTTATTTAATTATCAAATAAAAATTCAATTATTAATTAATAATTTTCTTATAGTGTGCAAATCCTATGAGTGAGCAAAAAAGAAATTAACAATATTGCAGGCTCCGAATGTCTTCATCATTATGTTGAAAAGATTTTAGGTAATGAATCATATGATTTTAATTTGTTTCTATTTGACATTTAGGTTTTTGTTCTGGAGTTACGATTACTTATGTTTTCCTTAACTCTGATACTATTTGTGGTCTTATAAGTTTGGGAAAATTAGCAAAGTTGTCATTAATACTTTGATTTAGTTTTAGTAGTAACGATGAAAACCCCCAATCTATAGACATTATGCAGTAATTGTTCGCTCAAATGTCATGAATACTTCTTCTAATAACTATGTTTGCTATATGAAGGATAGACTGCATGCAGTATGAGATTGGTACTGATAGTAAGGTATTTGATTTGGTAATACTATAAATCTATTTATATGCCCTGAAATCAATATAAGATGATGAATATGTTAGTTATAGTTGAAATCAATATAAGATGATGATAGCAAGGGCTAATGAGCTTGTACGAACAAGGAAGATCTTGAGGGATGGTGAAGGAAAGCCTGGTGGCTTACCAGTTGATCAGCACTGGGTGCACTTATATCCATACAGGTCCAATCTTCTAGTTCACCTGAATGATTCAGCCAGCGAGAATTCTTCACTCTTCGATCGATGGAATTAAGCTCCACTTGCAGCTAGCACAGCGAGCACAAAGGATTCCACCACAGAAGAAGAGTTTTGGGAACATATGTCTGCATGCAGAATCCGATTCCATCAGCTCGAACAGCAACAGCTCCTTGATAATCTCTGACAATTCTGATGGATTCACTTGTTCTCCTCTCGGTTCTCGATCGGCATTGACATTTGAAA
>JBBMKF010000002.1:6132292-6157405 GCA_037834155.1 Curcuma caesia | reverse complement strand
CAGGACTTTTTCACCTAGCCGCAACTAGGACTTTTTGCCCCTCGGTCCACCCGACCTACTAGGACTTTCACCTAGCCACAACTAGGACTTTTTGCCCCTCGGTCCACCCGACCTACTAGGACTTCTCACCTGGTGTCTAGCCCTCTTGATTCAGACACGGGAGCACCCACTTCCTTTGTTTTTAAGGTTCAAAGCACATGGTTATATCTGGATCATGGCTCATCCGGCGGTTAGTCCGGTGAAGAGCGGTCTCGCTCTGATACCACTTGTTAGTCTGGATGGAATTAAAATATCTTCACAATGACATGATATTGTCCACTTTGGGCCTAAACCCTCATGGCTTTGTTCTTGGGCTCTCTCCAAAAGGCCTCATGCCAATGGAGATACTTTCCATCCTTTTAACCTCATGATCTTTTCCATATGCTTTAGATGTGGGACTATGTTTGTACTTTGCAACCCAACACCCATCGGGTCCGGGTCTAATTGTCATCCCTATTCACTCGAAAATAAAATCAGTTGAGCACCAAATAGACTACGGAGTCGGTTAACCAGCTGGGATCGCGTCGAAGGTTGACCACAGAGCTAGGGTAAGGAGCTTGGGTGGTCGTCTTGCCGAGTGAGTTGTCGGAGTCAAGTGCTGAATCAAAGTCGAGCAAGAGATCGAACACCGAGTTGGAATGAAGAACTCGGACACAGAGCGTGGGAGTGGAGCTCGGGCATAGAGTGCAAGCTTAGAGCTCGGACTTGGCGCCCGAGTAGGTGCCAAACTGAGTTGGTTGAAAAGCCGGGCCTCAAGCTAATATAGCCTTGGACTCGGGGATAATGTCTGATGTGTAACCCCCAACTAAATCAAATTTTGACTTTCTTGACCAATCCACGACATTCACTAAGCATGGCAAGCGAGATGCAAAGGAAGTCTCTCATATGCATGCAAGGAAGCAACGTGGTGGCAGGCATACATGCATGCGCGTGGCTTTGCTTCCAAGCTCGTCCCCCGGGTCAGATCCAGAAAACGGCGGATTCTCTTTTCAGAGGGGATTAATTTAGCAGCATTTATTGAGTTAATTGAATCTAAACGTTGCACTCGACGTTGAGATTCAATTGCCATTAGGATTATTTTTCCCTCGAGTTTTAACATTTAGTACTAAAAGATCAACAACACTTTGAACTCAAGTTCTAAACCTATTTCCCAATTCACGCTTATAATTCAATAATATGTTGTCATTTGTTGAAATGATAGTGCATTAATGGAATAACTGGCAAGATAGATATGGAAAATACGATACCCTGGAGTTTACTTTAATATTGGCAAACAAAGGCGGCATGTGAAGTGACATGTAGAGCACTTATTCTGACCCTGTAGCTAGAGTGATCCGAGAATTTTTGTTTCTTTTACTATAGAAGAAACAATGGTCAAGTGATCCTTTTTAACACCCTAAAAATGAAGAATTATTTTTACATAGTTTTAGAATATATATTTTTTACTATACAAATGAGATTTTGGTCCATACGTAAGGGGAACCTGTCCTTCCAAAGTCAACTCGAATTTATAATATGAATGTCAACTCTTTTACATGAAGAATAAAATGAACGTGAGTGGGACACTGCTTGTGTATGCCACTAACAACCTCTTTTTAAGCTGGCATATATTAAAAGCCCATATAATAATTTTATTCAAAATTGTTATGTGATTATTTTAAAAGTAATACTCAATTTCATCTCAAAGTAGATTTGTCTATTCAAATTTAAAATTAAAAGAAAAAAATTCTCAAATATTAATTTTATTCTCAGCTGCTAAATAATTAATTATTGTTTAGTCTATCCTTTTAAAAGTACGAATGCATTTCAATGTTCTTCTAAAGCAAATTTATATTTTAAAATTTAAGAGAAAACTCATACAATAGGTTTTGTTTTAAATTGTCAGACATCTTTATTGTTTGTGGAGCAAAAAAGGAAGTGAGATTTTCTACATCTAGATCGAATAATTAAATAAGATACCATTAAAGAAAGAGCAATGATATATAGTATAAAAAAATATAATATGAAATCAACATAACACACTGCATGTAGTGGGACCCACAGTCATGCAGCTGAGTGTGTCATACTGTCATGTTGATTTCATGTTGCATTTTTTCATGAGCAATGCATTTTTTCATGAGCAATGATATGCAGTATGAAAAAGTCCAACATGACATACTGCATGCAGTAGGTCCCACATCCGTACAATAGGACCCACAGCTATACAGTTGAGTGTATCATATTGGACTTTTTCATGTTACATGTCATTTCTTTTTTTTTTTATGCTGCATATCATTTCTCTTAAAGGAATAAAGCCCTACCCAACCTACAAGCAAGATTTAAGTCGGTTGTTGAGACAATATCTTCCTCCGTCATGACCAATTACAATTTCTTGATTTACCTTCTCATATATGTTCGTGGGACTAAGTGGGACCGCTAGAGTGGTAGATTTCACCTTTTATATATAAAAAAAATTAAATTTATTTTTTAATCTTTATAAGCTTAGTTTATTCCAAAAATCAAACTTATAAATACTATTTTAATGATGAATTAATTCTTAAGTTTATAGAAAAAGGAGTTGAAAACTAAGAAACTTAAATCAAACGTGTATAATGATTGATGTTGTAGTAAGTGATATTGATAGTAAAAAATAAAATTGTCACCTTGATTACTCCTTTAGGGCAGCCTTATGTTTTTTTGGAAGAAAATAATTTACGAAGGATTTTGTCCAATAATAATAGTGGTTGTAGAGGATTAAGACAACCAACACTATATTCCTTACCCGTTGAAAATGACATGATCTTACATTAGTTAACGGAACTTAAATCAAACGTGTATAATGATTGATGCACTGTAGTTCTAAGTGCATGATCTCTTACGTTAGTTAACGTATTTTACAGTCACAGTTGAGGGCGCCGAGTCTCGGCCAATGGTCCTTGTCATGGTTGTGTCGTCCCGTTCAATCTGATCCAACGTCAAACAGGGCCCAGTCTCTTTCCAAGCCCACTGCGCCTTTCCCTTCCACTCCCACTTCGTCCCCTTCTCTCTCTCTCGCTGTCTCCGGGGCGCTTGGGAATTGAGAGTGAGGAAGAAGAAGAAGAAGAAGGAGGAGAATGGACGATCTGTCTTCGTTGTTGATGCTTTCCAACCTCCTCCACCTACAAACCTACCTCGATCCCACCTCCTCCCCCCCTTCGCCCTCTTCCTTCCCCTCCACCTCCTCCGCCGCTGCTCCTCTCCTCTTCTTCGCCATCGCCTCCGTCCTCTCCTACGCCTCCTCCTCCTCCTCCCTCCGCGATCGCCGCCCTCGCCGTCGCCGCCGCTGCCACAGCTCGCCCTCCCTTTCCCCGCCGCCCCGCCCTTCCCGCTCCCTCGTCTCCGCCTCGTCAGCCTTCTTCCTTTCCCCCGATCGCGCTCTCTCCATGGATCCGTCTTCCCGCGACACCCGCTTCCGATCCTTGTACGGGATCTCCTACCCGATCTTCGAAACCCTCCTCAAGAACCTCCGCCACCTAGACGCCGCCGCGTTCCCCTCCTCTCTCCCACTCGACCGCGGTCTTTCCATCGCCCTCTCCCGCCTCTCCCGAGGCCTCTCGTCACGCTCCCTAGCCGGATCCCTCGGCGTTCCCCCCAGCATCGTCTCCCGCTGCACTCACGCCCTCACCCGCCTTCTCTCCACACGTCTATACCCCCACTACGTTACTCTTCCGATCACCCCCGACCACCTCCTCTCCACCATTCAGTCGTTCAAGGATCTCACTGGCCTGCCTAACCTTGCCGCCGCCATCGCATCCTCCCCCGTCCGCCTCCGCCCCTCCTCACCTTCCGATTCGGCTGCCGGGTATGGTGCCGATCTCCTTCGATCGACGAGTCGCTCCTTCCCCTCCATCCTCCTCCAGGCCGTTTCCGACCACCGCAAGATCTTCTTGGACGCCTGTGTTCGGGCACCCGGTTCCTCGGATCCCGCCTCCCACCTCCGCGAGAGCAGCCTGTACCACCACCTCCTCGACGAGGACAACCCCCTCCCCTTTCGGGATAATATCATCACCGTCCGCGGTCAACGTGTCCGTCCTTACCTCATTGGTGACTCGTCCTACCCGCTCCTACCCTTCCTCCTCACCCCCTTTTCTACGCCGGCGTCTTCAGTGTCCTCGGCCGGTACTTCAGGTGCATACGCACGAGAGATGTTTGATTCTGCTGTTGCTAAAGGCCGGGCGGCGTCGGTGGAGGCAGCGATTGCATTGCTGAAGGGACGATGGAAGATACTCCGGAATCTCAATGTGGGGCTTGATCATGCTGCTCAAACGGTGGTTGCGTGTGTGGTTCTCCATAACATGTGTCAGTTCGCAAAGGAGCCAGAGGATGAGGGGAGGTACATGTGGCGGGATCCTCCAGAGAGTTCACAACCGGCTAGCCTGGTGGATAGCGAGAGATCTCTATACTACTTGGGTAAGAACCTACGGCAGACGTTGGCTGATGATCTCTATGAGCGACAACATAAGCATAGCTCAGGAGCAAGATGAGCAATTTTCAGGTACGGAAAAATGGTTGTGATAGAGCTAGCTAATTATATTGACTTACTCGAATTCTTTCAACTCACCCTTTACATTCCCGTGCTTTTAGCTTGCTGTTTATTTGTACTATATTAATGGAGAATATTTGGCTAGCTGTTTTATAGTTCCTGATTCTTGTAAATGTTTCCTCTAAATTTATCGAACATGATATGTACTAAAAACAATAATGACTCCATCTATTTAATTGAAGACAAATGTTTGAAATTTAATGGTCTTAATTACCATAATATATCCTAATCTCGATTAGGCACTTACTAAGTTTGTTTATGGTATAATGGTTTTGATGGGGGTATTGACAGCGATGACCTATTGTATTTTGTTGATAACATATCCATTCTCTTCTACAAAATCATGATTTCTTTATTTAAGCCCTTGTGCACTTAAATAACTCTGACACTTCCACTACAACAAAATAACGTGGCATCCAAATCTCTACGACATACTTGGATTCCAAATGTCATTCAACTTTTGTGTTGCCTTGCACGACTACTAGTTAGGGGAGTATCATCAGCACAGACTATCAAAATTACTTTCATAGTGGTGATATGTTGGTCAAATAATGAATAAATTTGCTTTGTACCACTTTAAAAAAATATGAGTGACCATTTAATAAAAAATTTCAAACCATATCTGAGGATTAAGCTTGAGACCATAAATCATCTCTTTTTCATACTTTGTTCGTGTGCAACATAACCTAGAGGTTGCATGACATAAACTTTTTCAGAAATATCACCACATAGAGGAAGGTACTTTTGACATTCATTCAAAACATTTGCTGATTTTTAACAATGAAGAAAGAAAGAAGACAAAAATAAATCATTGCTAAAAATGTGTCAATCATCTTATAAGTCTGACTATCCTTTGGCAACTAGCTTTGAAATGATCCATTTTGCCATCCAAAAGATTAATTGTAAGTACTTTGTGTTTGTGGCTTAACTCAGTTTTTGGGACAATGTTACACATTATTGTCCATTTGCTTATATTTTCTTTAAAAAGAAAAGTGAGCTGCCTATGTACTATCATTATGTGATGGCTCAACAATGTACCACCTTTGTACTTTTTTTTTGAAAATATTGCATTTGATAATTAGGAAGTCATGTTCATATATATTTGACAACTGTGGGGGTTTAAACATTTCAAGAGCCAAATTAAGTTTTTTTTTTTAACTTAGGGCTAAACTGAAATTCTGAATTGTTTTTGTTACTGATTAGATAGGTAAGTACAATGTGGTTGTACCAGTCCAATACCGAACCACCAGTTGCCATTCAGAACTTAATTGTTTTTCCTTCTAGTACTTCACAATTCTTCTTCATAGCATTAGCCATAAAATAGAAGGATATTTTCTTTCTCTTGATGTAATGTATTAGTAGTTAAATTTGAAAAGTACTGGCAAGTTATTTGGATAGAAATACTAGCTTGTCTCAGTGGGACATTTTGTGGTTTGTGGTGGTGATGAAATGGAAATTATTATTGACAAAGAGTTACTTGTGGTGCAGGGTCTAGAGGTTCTATATTAAATAATGGCTTCTTCTTCCAGTGAATCTTCCTTCTGAAAAACTTTGAATTTTGCGTTCTAGTAATTTTGTGTTTGTTATTGTGTCATTTTTCATGAGTGGTATCCAATCAATTTAATCATTTCATGATATGAGAGCATACATCCTTGAAATTGTCAGTTATGATGCATTCTCCACTAATGGTTGTAGATGTTAGGTTCATTTGATGTGTATGCAAGGAAAACTGAATGATTCTGTCGTGCTTAATTTTGAGTTCAAGTGGAGATTGTTTTGAAGTTTTGATAAGTACAAGTTATATTAATCATGTGATAATTGATCATGTGATAATTGCAGGAAAGTTATGGGTGAGATAATTAAGTTGACACCTTTGGTCGGGGATTCATCAAAGGCCCAATTGTATGGATGCCCTAATCTTTAGCATCAAAGGCCCAATATGCATGAAACACCAGCTTTGCCACTTGAATTTGTGAAGGCTACTCTTCCTGCAACTGAAGAATGAATATAACCTGACTTAAGAATCCGTCGCTGCAGTTTGTGCCGGTGTGGGCTTTCCAGTGCCAAATATTAGTGATAGGGCAATTTTATTGGATTTATATAACTAACAATTTCCCATGGGAATATCTTATCTGGCTTTGCTTGCTAATGTCTGACAGCTGTAAGACCTAAAAGCCATGCAGTCTTAGCATTGAAGAAATCAGAAAGAAGTTGGAGAACTCGACTAGTAGCAAGACAAGGGGATCAATTTGTTTTGTTTTTCAATAGTGATTATTGGGAATCAAGTTGTTGTTAACGGTGGACTGACTTGAATTTGTAGTTCCCTGGCCGCATTGATGCTCACAATACTGGATAATTGCAACTTGCAGTTGCAGGGATGAACTCTTTTAGTGTTCTTAAATGATATAATGTGAGTTGATGTGTGCAATGAGATAGTACCAGAGTTCTTCATGGAAAGAGTAAGTGAGTGTGCTGTTAGATTGTGGAGATAAATTTTTGCAAGATTTTTAAATGTCTAGTTTTTTTAGATGGAAATGATGTGGATTATATATTTAAGTTGCATCCAGTTCCAATCTGTAGGGTATCAATTATCTGGTTCCACTTTATGCCTCAATCCAACTGGTGCTTATAAGGACCGAGGGCCACTCATAGTCATAGGGGACCTGGCAACTCATCTATTCATAAATATTAGAGGCCTTTGCGATATTCTCAGATTCATTATTCTCCATTGCTTTCTCATTGTGCTCAATTGACTTTACAGTGGGCATCTCCAGCAAATGCAAAAACAGGTGCGCGGGACCTTATCAGTGATTTTCTATTATTGTTGTTGTTGTTTTACTTGGTGTTTTTCTATTATTGTGGTTGATTTACTTAAAAAATGATAATCCCAGTAGCCACATCTCTGGGGTGGCCGGCATGTGGTTGATTTACTTAGAGCCATGGAATTCATCGCTGTGATCACTTTAATTTTAAATTAAGGCAATCTATCCATATATGGGTAGGAAAGTTTATGGAAGAATTACAAGACTACAAGATGTTCTCGGTCTTTATCTTACATGCACGCAGTTTAATGTATCTTTTTATTCCAGCATATCCATTTTAGACTTGAAAACTTCATGTTTTTTGGATGGATTTATCACTATATCAACTATTTTTATGGTTTGGTTCTTGACCCTGATGTTATGTATTATTTGTGGTTCACCTTGGTACAATGTCTCCTGTTCTTGCCACTCGCTCAAACATCGCCTGCTTTTTTTTTTCTAGATAGAGAATAGAATCTGTAGCAATAATTTGATTATTGTAGACAGTCCACTCCCAGTAGTTCTGCTCAGAATGAAAATAATATTCCTCATTCCTTACCCATTTCCTTTTCACTCGAAAAGTAAAATGATTGATAGTGCTACTAGCAAAAAAGATAATGCTGTAACGCATTTTTTTTTTCTAGTTAGTCGTTTGGGCACGCTAGTTTGTACTATTGATTTGATTGTATCTATTAGTTTTGCCAACTAATATGATTGCAAATGATAATTTTTTTAAAATAATTTAGGTGTTTAGATTTCGGCTGATTAATTTAAGAAAGATAATTTTTTCCATTATGAGATAAATTTTAGTGATTACAAATGACAATTCTAGTTCCTATTAATTTTGAAGATAACTTTTTCATTGTGAGATAAATTTAGAACATAATTTATGTAAATTAATTTTTTAGCGATTATAAATAATAATAATTTTAAATTTTGTCTGATTAATTTTGAAGATAGATAGCTTTTTGATTGTGAGATAAATTTGAAGCACAAATTATAATCTTTAATGACAATTCTAAAATCTAACCACATGCACCCTGGTAAAAACAAAATCACTACACGATATACGTTCACCAGTACACTTCATGTGCACTCAGCGATGACACGACTCGTCCCTCATATCCATATACTCCACATTTTCCATGTGGTCTCCTCTTGCCCTCGTTAATTTCCATCGGCCCAGCAATGATTGGTACTTGGATTCGAAGAATCATAATATTAACCATTTTTCTTTTGCAGGAATGGATGAATGATGATGAATCATGTGACCTTCAGAGACCTGTCCATATGGACGCTCGCAGGTCGATCTCCTGCGTCCATGCCCCTTTCTCCTGCGTATGGATGTGCCAGTAAGTTTGTGCTAATGCATCTGGATCCACTAAAGTTGGGTCCTGTTCTCCAATTGACGATCTACTACATGCATTCAGAAACAAAAAAAAATGGAAGAAAACAAAACAAACAGTAAGATCAAAGAATTGATTCGATGTATAATCTTATCCGCTAGCTGCTGACCTTGGAGAACCAATAACCCCATCGATGATGACATGCGTGACGTGAATTCCAGACGATTGGAACTCTCTCGCAAGGCATTGAGACAATCCCCTCAGAGCAAATTTACCACAGCCTGCAACAGCAGCTATGTAATTAATTGACGCCCTCTTAATTAGCTTTTAGCAAAGTATATAAGGTCACTAATTAATCTTACTTAGCTCACAGTAGCCTGCAAATCCAATAAGCGAGGCGGAAGAACCGGTGAAGATTATGGTGCCTCTGCGCCTCTCCACCATGCCGGGAATCACCTAATTGATATGGAGCCAGCCAGCAGGTAAGCTACCATTTGTACATGAGTGAAAATGATGAATAAGTTTGGGTACATGTTGGGCGCAGTGGAAGGCTCCGACGGCGGAGACGGAGAGGGAGCGCTCGAAGGATTGGAGGGTGACGGCGGTGAAACTGGTGGGTGGCCAGGAGATAACGGGCGGCTCGCATGCATTAAACACCAGCACTTCGAGGAAGCCGAGGGAGAGCACCACCTCGAAGGCCTCGCGGACCGACTTGGAGTCGGAGCAGTCGATGCGGATGGCAAACACCTGCGCCTTCGCCTCGCGGGCGATCTCCTCCGCCAACGCAGATAGCTTACCTAGATCAATTCGAAAGATTTACACTATTATTAATTAATTAATTCGGAAAGTAGAAAGAGGAGCTAGAATTGATTGATGGTTGGGTGCGTGCCGAGGTCGCGGGCCAGAATGGCGACGGTGTAGCCTTCGTGAGCGAATTTGCGGGCGACGGAGCGGCCGAGCCTGGGGCCGACGCCGATGACGGCGGCGATGCTGCGGGGGGAGGTGGAGCATGCCATGGACCGCATGCTAATTGTCGTCGACATGCTTTAATGGAAGAGAAAGGGAGAGACAGAGAGGGAGGAAAATAGAAGATGCAGCGGTCCCGCGGAATGTATGTAACGTTGATGGAACATAGGTTACTGACCTCAAACGGAGTACGGAAATTGAGATATCTTCTTTGGGTTTTTATCGCCTTATTTTCCATGGAGATTCCTGCTATCCGATGAGATTTGGACAGCCGCCACGTTTCGCCCACGGCGGTGTGCACGTGTCGTGGTATGGCCTTATCGAGGCATGCTGAGGATGATAAAGATACAGACGGGTTCAACCCTCGCTGGCTCGCTCGAATGGACGTGTCAACTGATTATAAGAATTTGAGAGATGTGAGCGTAGTGACAATTTCCAGTTTTGTTATCCTAAATTTGTCCTGATAATTTTGCAATTGTTTAACTGAACGGAGTCTGTCTATAACACTGTAAGTGTGTCGATCCATTTATGAGGCTAAACTGAGCGTGTATTGCGGCGTGCAAGATATGTTCCAATGACAAAAGGCGGCGGCTTCATAAAGTCGGAAATTATGAAAAGTGCTCTTTTAATTCGGAAAACCTCTAAAAGCTACTTGGACAAAAAATATATATATATACGCCAACTTAATTGAAAATTAATAGTGGAACTAGCCATCATGTCACAACTGAATTCTTAATATTAGAACAAATATTTTAAGTTCTTTAGGGAATAAGGTAAAATTTATAAATCTAACATGTGTTCAAGCGTAAGGTAAATAAATTTTTGTAGCCAAAAAAAGGAGTGGAGATTTGAGGGCGATACAAAACATTCCACCATGTTAGTACCATTGCTAGAGATTTGAGAAATATGATAAATCAAATAAACATTTATTAGATTCCCAACCTATTGCATAATTTTCTCCCGCAAACTCATTCATATCCATCAGTCAGTCCTTTCCAACCATTTCGTTAGCGGGAAAAAAAAGGTGAGCAGGAGGAACAGTAACATTTTCGCTTGTTCTTCAAACAAAATTTCTCTACCTTTTGTTTGCTGTTTCATCCAAATTCTCGGAGATCATTCCCAACTACAAGATTTACAAAGTTACCTGTTCGATCTAGGAGGCATATTGACGTCACCTTAAGACATGAGAAGCAGTATTTCCCACGAGCCATCTGCAGGCACCTTTCTTACATAAGAGTCAAATGAACCTGGGGTTAAACTATATAACCAAGTAATGGGGGATGGTTAGAAATCGCAGAGATTGCTTGAGGTATATAACACCAAGAAAACAAAAAGATGAGCTCTATCTGTTCAGCAGCCAGCAAAGATTAGAATATTGGACTAAACAGGGTGCTTGCCATATCAAATTACATTTAAAAGACAAGGTGGAAGGGAGCATAATATTTGAATACAAATTTTTACGTGTAATTAACCAAATCAATAGATAAACAAGACAGGTAAATACACTCGAGCTTACTAGGAACTAACCATGTGCTTTTTCCTACTGTACAATGAATCAGGCATGCAATTGAGACAATTTTAACACTGCGCCACAATAAATTACTGAACTGCAAGCCGCTGAAGATGATCGAGGAAGACTTCGAGGCTAACATCATCTGTGAATATGATATCTCCACCAGGTGGGGGAGGATTGTTGGAGTTGTATGTGACGGATGGGTTCAGTTTCACCAGAAGGAAACGAGCCTGAAAGAATAAGGATTTACTCATCTAATCAGTTACTATCAATTGGATAGTATCAGAAGATATGCATTCACTCAAGTGTGATGACTTCCACAAATTCAGACAGTGTCAGTTCAAAGCTTGAAATAGCACCAAGTATTCATTGGATCTATTGTATACAATCTTATCCTATATTGCAAGAGATTTCCGCAACTCGAACCCTTAATCACAAGGTCACAAGACAACAACTTTACCGTTGCACCAAGGCTCCCTTTGCAACAAAAATAATTTAATGATCCAGAAACAACTGATGAGTTTGCAACTATTTCCTAGGAATTTAAGTTATGGCAGTTCTCAAGTAATGAGTTTGCCAACCTCACTTAGTGGAATAAGGCTTGGTTGTTGTTGGTGTTCTCATGAATGCAATACACAGATTAAAATAAATTGACATTATAAGTCTTTTTGTCCAATATTTTGACAGATACAACGTTTGTGAAGTATTAGAAATGGCATGCATGCTGTAACAACATACTACTAGTTTCATGGATTTTCTCAGCAGAAATCAATCATAATAGGTAAGAATCAGTATATGGTGGCATGGATCAACCAAAATCTGTATCTCATATCCCAGTTTTAGACAATGCATCTGGTTTTGACTCGTGAAGACATACAAGAAGGATAATCAGCAGAAAAGAAAAGGGGTTTTCCTTCACTGCAATCCAATAAATAGTGAGATTTCTTCACCTCTATTCAATCATTGTCCTAAGTATAACCATCCTACCCAATTTGCTTTCCTTTAAAATATTAACTACTAATGGCAGTTCATGTCACTTGGCATACTGTCAGATAATGGACGTTTTAAGTATTCCACATTTCCATAAAAGAAAGAAAAACATTTTATTTTGGATTTTAAATTTTCAACAATGCCATATCTTAATAACATCTAACAGTACAACCAGTAAAAAAATAATGTCTCCCTTGTATTCAAGACTTAAGATTTACTAGTCTCATATTTATTTGTGTTCTCAGCATAATACAGGTTCTTTATGTGTATATAATTCAGGTGCCATCATTCTGACTCTAGGAGAGAAAGGAAAGTAACCTGGGAGCCATGCTGGTCACAAACAACTAAACGAGGAACAGGAAATCGCTCTTTCATTATTGTATCTGCCTCCTCACGTGGAGCTTTAAGCAAATAAGCAAATGTCTGCACAAAATACATGTCATTAAGATCAAACAAGCACAATGGTGAACATCTAAATGAGGCTAGCATTAAATACATAGAAAAAATGAAAATTAACCCTGGTGGATAAAAGCACCATTTCATCAAGTCAATTGATGTTATATTCAGCATTCACACAATGCATAGCAGCAGCCAGAGTAATTATATAAAAGCAAGAACGCACATGCAGAAGCAGGATAAACATCTA
Organism: Curcuma caesia; assembly: GCA_037834155.1. Lineage (NCBI taxonomy): Eukaryota > Viridiplantae > Streptophyta > Magnoliopsida > Zingiberales > Zingiberaceae > Curcuma > Curcuma caesia. The sequence continues at coordinate 6,144,543 of JBBMKF010000002.1, read as the reverse complement.
ATAACTTTTATCATCTGTAATGCTGCTACATAATGCAGAGGTGGGGTGCATAGATCATGACCATGATTTTGGTATTTACCAGAGATCAACCAATATGATATGCTGATTTGTAAATGGTAAGATAAAGACAAGTAAATACTGCCTTTTCTCCACATCTAAAGCTTCTTGAAAGATCTGTTTTTACCCTTTTACAGGTTCATCCAGTGTCTTATTTATGGGCCATCCCTATAATTTTGATTTGCCTGATAGCCAAATTCCATAATAAGGATATATCCATAATAGTTTCAATTGCGATGTTTGTGCACTTTAGTAAAAGCAGCATTCTTAATTTTTTCCCCAAATTTATTATTATTATTTTGTAAAAAAAACAAGGGTGAACATCCCACAAACAAATTGATACTCCATCACATCAGTTATTAGTTGCATCAAGATAAATCAAAATAATTTGTTTTTACAAGCTCAAAGTGTATTATATTGTTGGAATTTCATAGCAAATGATCCAAAACATGAGAGTCCATTTGTTGCAAGTAAATGCTAATGGCTTGCATCTCTAACAATTATCCTTTTTTCTAAAACAGATTTGACGTATGTATATTGGCTACTAACATAGTGATGATTTGTTTTTTTCACTCAGTCACAATTTGTAACATAACATATCTAGCTTAAGTCATGATTTGTTAAATCAATTACTAAATACCAAAGACTAACCCCAGCAAAAAGGAGGAAGGAAAACAAAAACAATGACAAGCAATAAGTTTGACAAATTGCAGATTGCTACATTATAAATCCATGGTCCTGTATGTGTATTAGTGTAACTCAGATTGAGATTGAAATAATCAAGTAGAAGAGGTAGGCTAGTTAACTAACCGTGAACTGGAAGTCATTCAATCATCCTAGAAGTTTGGGTCTATTGGTGGATCATTGACGGGTCTATTGGTGGATCATTGATTGATGAATACATGTATCCTCGGTTTTCTGTTGAAATTGTTATTTGTTTGACTACATGGAATGAGGATAGATGAGTGGCATATAATGATAGGATCTAAGGACCTAATAGATGGAGCCTGCCTGTAAATCCATATCAGGAAAATGAGATGCAAGGTAGAACCGTGGGCATCCCAATGTAGTGAATAAAGTTTGTGAATCCTTATACTTATAGACCACACAAGCAAGAGTGACAATGTCGCACATTAAGCACATAATTAATTTTATACCTCGTAACAAATAAGAATGCCAAGTTTCAGAAAGGCAATCAGATAAGAAACCAAGGAATAATATGGACAACAACTTGTCAAGATAATAAGGATGTTCAAAACCTGCCAACTGCAGTATAGGCAAAATTGAGTAACCTAACTGGATTAAAATCCAACCAGTACAGCGCTAATGACAGGTACATGAAATTAGCCTTATCCCTAACCTTAGTTACAAAGGAGCAACATTTTACTGGTGACAAACTGGCAATGTTGCCAAAGCTTGCGTTGTTTCACATGATCAACGAAAAAAGCTAAACCTTATACAATTCCTATGCTTTCTGAAGAAAGGATGAGATATCAAATTATTGTATTCTAGAAGTCACAGATCTCTAACAAGCAAACACACACCTGCTCAAGAAGTAATGGAAAAGGAAACAGGTATAGATCATCATTATTTTTTCCAAAATTAATTATTAATGACTAAAATTCTAAAAAGTATGCTTTCCATGCTAAATCCTAGAGGGTACAAGAAGGCAATCAAAACTAAATCTCAAGCAGCAATAGCTATATATAACCTCATGTTCAGGTTGATTTTGGTAGCCAGCATTTCGCCATTGTGCAATGCTTGCTCCATGAAATACAACTACAGTAAAATAAGAATCCAGAAGAAGGATCCTGTCAGCAGCAATTGCAGTTACATCCAGAAGAACTGGTTCAGGGGAAGAATGAAAGGAGTAAGAAATCAGTGATGGTTGGATCATGACAACTGCATTTGCAACATTCTCTCGGTTGAGAATCATCCTGTAGTATGCTGTCTCATCGGGGCTATTGTTAAAGACCTGCATGAAATACCATTACTAGGCAGTAGAAATTAATTGCAAAACAAATGACAGAGAGCATTGCCTAAAGAAATGGTCTTGCCTGCACAAATTGTGAACGCCTCAAATGAAACATAAACTGAGGAAATATTGATAAACGTGGAGACAAACTAAAAGAGGATGGGCTATCTTTCTGGTAATCCCCAAACTTGGAACATAATCGGATCAACGATCGATCAAGCCACCTTATTGGATCAAAATCATCCTTACAAAAACAAGAAGTAATACAAAGTTGTAGTGACAACCATCAAATGAAGAAGAAAGCAAACCAATAAGGCAACCAAAAAGTAGGACAGCTTTACATTGTTTAATCTAAACCTTTGAAAGTACTCAAGAGAATCAAGGTAGTGAAATTGGAAAAATAAAACATATAAGAGAGCAACTGATAAGGCTATTTCATGAAAACACTGAATATTCCAACTTAGTAATAAAGTGACAATTACTAGAATATGATAGATATTATTCAATGGAAAAGGACCTATTACATCTAGGTACATAAGAGCTGAAATAATACCTAATAGCTAAACAACCAAGGTGGGGACTAAACTAAACTTTTACACACCCTTCAAGGTAGAGCATAGATACCAATAAACATTTAGCTTGCTAGAAAAAAAAGGACAAAATCCCATAATTTTAATGTAGGTCTACAAAGTATGCTGCTTCTACCTTTCCTTTTTTAACATATTCCCTTCTTAAAAAGAAATATGTTGCACCCTTTCTCAAAATAAAGATAATTAGATCAATAAATGTATTTCCTTCTTTCCTTTTTGAATCTTGTCTATTGTCCAAAGCTGCTGAAGAGATTTTCAGCCATTTTTTCCAAATACGGGCCCTGCTTGACGATGAGTGGCTGAACATAAGCTAGGGTTTGATAAAGGAGTTGGGCTTGGGGCGCTTAGAATGAAACGGGCAATGTAGATTGCCACAAGCAATCAACAATTAAGATGCAAAGTATCGTGTCAGTTCAAATTTTTCACATGCTTTCTATGCTATAAGGCTGAAGATCCACATGAAAGAAACTGTGATTCCAAGCACTTGACCTGTGAGATCATGCTGAATGGGAGACAAGGGATTTATAGAAGATAGATCAGATATACGGCAGAAGCAACTTTAAGCAGTTGATGGATGAATGAGAGGATTTCTGGTGATACCTGTGATGACATGAAGTGGCAACTTCAATGAAATCTTAATTATAAGAGCCAAAGACCCACTTGTGTAATGATGGTGCACGAGCAGAACAAGGAAAGACCAACAGCAAGGTCGAGAAGGATGGCTAAAGTATGTAACCGTGAGGGAGCAATTTGCTGGTTCTTGTACTTTTCCATTGTTAATGCAAAGTTAGTCATTGCACCTAGTTTGCCACACACAGGGCAAAGGACGTAGAAGTTAGGAAACAAAAGATCCTCATGACGGAGCATTGGTACTACTCATGGTTTGAAATCTCGTGCCGTACCAGACGAAATGGGCGAAACATTTCGTTCTACCGACTAACCGGCACCGGCACGATCAACACAGGCCCGCGGCCACGACAGAGGGGTTGTGCGACCCCGTCGACCGTGGCAAAGGGGTCGTGTGATCTCATCGGTCGCGGCATAGGGGTGGTGCAACCTTGTCATCCACGACGGATGGGTCACACGACCCCGCCGACCGTAACAGATTGGTCGCGCGACCTAATTGGCAACATCGGAGGGGTCCCGCAACCCCTCCGGCATCGCAAGGTTGATTTTTTTTTAAATTAAACCTTAAGTTAATACATTAAATCAACACTAGCTATAATAGGGATAATCTAAATAAGTTTAATTAAACCCTAATAAAATTATCTCATTAATTATATATTTTATTTATTTTAATTTAAAAAATATATAATAAAATTTTATTTATTTATTATGATTCCATTTTTTCCTTGTTTAAAAATTTGTTTTTTTATTTTTTTAATATTTTTTAAATGTTTATGTTTAATATTTTATTTTTAATTAATATATTTTATATTTAAAAAATAACGAAACTATATCGACATGACACGATACGATACTGAAACCGTATCGTTCCAGTCATAGACTGAAACTCTGATACAACTCGAGATTTTAAACCATGGTACTACTCTGAAGAGGCAGCACGAATAGTTCAACCGTTAGTATGAGCAAGTTGAATGTCAAGGGATGAGGACAGAGACAGGGCATCTGAATTGCTCAAGGTAATTATCCTGGATGAGAATACTGAGATAATATCACTTGAGGAGGACACTTACAGTTCTGTAGAGGGGATATGATATTTGGAGTGTGACACTGTACATGAAAGATCGAGTGGAATCTTTGCTTTAATTAGTTTACAATCCACATCACTGCCCTCAAAGCATTTTTGCAGCCCATATGGTTTGATAATGTTTTATAGTATGATCTCTTTAGTTAACAAGTGCACAACTGGCAATTCCTTAGCATAACCTAACTTTAATCTATAAATTTCAAAGATTCAATGGAGAAAGCAATTGGAGAAAGCTACCAAATAAATACAATGAGAGTGATAGGTATCATAACTTTAGGCAAAAGCTAACTTAAATTAAATTCATTATTAGTTTCTTAAATGCAATTAACTATGTAAAATACCTCTATTTCCATCTTAAGAGAAACTAAACGTGCCATGACTGCAGCAGCAGCTTCTTGATCAAAACCAGCAAGCAATTCCTACAAAAGATAGAGATGGTGGGTTAGCAATGTATTATAACAGATACAGAACTTGACTGTATCCTAAATCAAAAAAAATATATATATATATATACTCACAGTAGGTAGTTATTGTTTGCCTTCGACAACCATTAACTTTATGCCTTTCAATAAACAAAAGCTCTAGATCTCAATTATTTGGGGTCAACTACAGGATTGGATACATCACTAGTAATATTCAGATATTTTAAGTCCACTTTAGTAACATTAAGTAGAAATTTCTTTAGTCTCCCATGACACATCTTACGTTCAATAAGTTGCCTTTCAACAATGTCTAATCCATTTTCTCTTATTTATTGTTTATTGAATCTACAGTTAGTCATTCTATAAGCACAGTATCTTTTAACTATCATTTCTAGTAACCATGATTGGTTTACCTGCACATCAGCAGGACTAGTTACCCATCTTCTAGACAGAGTAGTCACTCGTAATCTCATTTGACCATCACTATGTTGATAACTGCAAAAATAATGTGTAACGTAATTAACATAGCCCCTGGTTGCTGGTAGTGAGACGATGAGAAAAAAAAATCCAAGGATTGCCCTTACTATGTCAAAAATTGGAAGTAGAATTGGTTGCTCGTATGTTGAGAGATTGATTCTGGACCATCTTTCCTGGCTATCTCAAATATCAGACATAATGATGTCTTTTTATCAAGTCCACACATCTTCCAAGCAGTTGTGTTCCCCTGACCAACAACTGTCTCTGCACAAAGAGGTCCTTTCTGGCAAAATCACCAAGAACTACCATTAAATTAATAACTAAGCAATGATCTAAGGTAGCATTACAATCAACCCACTTTTTCAAGAGAAGCACAGGGACCTATGATACCCTGAACTTTTACATCCTTTGAGCAATTAACTTCGAACACACCACTGTGAAAATGTTCCAGAAGGGACACCAAAAAAAAAAATCAGATGTGAGTGGTGTTAACTGAGATTATTTTATGAAGTGCAAAATTATTTAAAATTCACAAAAGGATGAAGAAGATAGGGTTATTAGAAAAAAATACGACTACAATCATAAGATGCATTTTTCAGAGAGGAACCTTACTTGAATGCTAAACCAAGATCATAATCAGTTGACTGAAAAATTCGTCGAAGTGAATCCTTAAAAACAGAGTGTCCAAAACTCTCTGCAAGAACAACAATACCTCCTGTCCTCTCAACTGCAACTTTAAGTTCTGCCACACCAACCTAAAAAGACACTTTGCAAATGATTAAAGTAAAGGTATGATAAATGGTCCACAATTCCAATATTTCACTATAAAAAAGACTTTGGATGGCCGAGGTTGGCAAAGAAAACAAACAATATCTAAAGGAATCCATTGCGTCATCACATCCATAGTTTCAAACACTACAACAAACCAAAAAGAAGTTTGAAATTTTAAGAGTATTAAACATTCAGGTCATGCTCATCTCAGTATGTGCATGACTATTTATCCTGCCAATATTTTCTGGTGTTAGTAAGATTACATAAATCATTATAAGAACAAAAGTTATTACATCTATTCACAAGGTCTATCCAACTTTTCATGTACATACTGCAACATAATGTAACACAACAAAAAGTCAAAATGATTGATCATTTTTATCTCATATATTTGGCATGCCATACTGTATCACCAAGTACATACCGCAATTACTGCCCATATTGACAATGAAATCACTGTTCACTGACAACTGCACAAAAATGGTGGTCTATATCTCCATCAAATGTAGTTATATTTTAATGAGTAAGTTTTCATTTATTAGAGTTTTTATTAACCCAACCATATTTTTACAAAGACCCAGTCATACTTTCAACTTTAAATTGAATTATTTAATAATATTATTCAAGCATCAAGAGTTGAGCTTTTGGCAGTATGATTTTTCATGCTACATCAAGTGGTATGAAAGCCAAATTCTTGATTTTGTGCTACATCCTAATGTCAAACTGAGAGGTTATTAATCGTAGTTTCCGGAATCTATTTAAATGTCAAGTAGGGGAAAAAATATAAATTTGGGATTCTATCTTACTCATTGTCGAGTTTGCTTAAAATAGTTTGTAGAACATTCTACAAGTAAAACTCCATTAAACATTGTCTTTCTGAGTCAAACTGTCTATAATGGTCAAACTCATTATCCGAACAATTTAGTTTTATTACCAACTATTTCCCTCTCTACCACTTTTCACCTTTGTGAGTCAGCTGAGAGTTTTTTTTAAGAATAATACATGTCAATATTAGGATAAAACTTGCATTCAATGATGAACTTTATAAAATTCATGTAAATAAGCATCATAAACAGAGTATACATGCTTGATCCACTAATCCTTTTTGTATTACGAGAACATAGCTCCTAATATTTATATTGTTGATTCACCACTTGAATTAACATTACTCTTTGAATATATAGGATCTAACATATTATCAAGGGGCATTAAAACCTCCTTATCTGTTAGTTGATTTATCTACAAGCAGTGTTCTGACCACTTTAGCAGCAACTCTTCCTCCCCTATTATAGCAGACCCATATTAATGAGTGTGTTATAGATATGCAGTGTGTAGCTTCCCATATAAGTACTATACTTAGTCCACTAGAAACAAGTCTCAACTACAAAAGACACATGGATCACAGAAGAGAAATTACATCAAGTGACACATAACTTATTTGCTAAGATTTAACAAGATGAATCAAAATCATCTTATATAACGCCACCCTTAATCGTTCGCTTCGTACTTATGTGTGTAGCAAGACTTGACGAAGCATCCTGCTTTTATAAGTCACGGTTAAGGTTTTAATAAGTCATTATGCTTTTTATAATTTTTCTTATTTAAATTCTGTTATTTAATATTTAAAATTTAGATTTATTGGAGTTTTGAGTAACTCAGTCAGATTTTTACAAAGATCTGATCATATTCCCAATCTATAAAAGGGATGAGGATGCATGCATTAGAATATCTTTTCAATTTAATAATATTATTTCCCTCTTTGTTGGTCAACAGTTGAGTTTTTGTTCATCCTACATCACCATCTTTGCATGGATCAATAAATACCAACTGTACCACCTGATATACTATTGTACCCTAGAACTAAGAATGACTAACAAAAAAAATCATGAAAGCTCCAGACCAATTTTAGTGAATTGAATATTACTGAGAGTGCCCACTCTGAATGTTTGATCCCATTTGGACTAACATAAGTATCCAGTAAAAACATAAGAACGAGGCAGTATAAACAGTGGCTCATTAAGGCAACAAATAAAACACTAAACACTTTGATGACACTATTCCATCTCAATATGACTGTCACATCAAATAATCAGGTGGAAACCAAAAGATGAAGTAATTAGGTGAATACAGACCTGATCAAGTGCACAAGCAAACAAATCCAGCACATGGCCTTGGTGAACAAGTTGCTTTGAAAGGACCTCATAGAATTTGACGGCTTTATTATAAAGCGCGGCAGCTCCTTTATCAAGATCTTTGTGAGAACGAATTGGTTCGGAAAGATTCTTTGATACAATCTGCAAGCATTATGATATTCTCAAGTTTAGTCACATCCTTAAGAAGGAAAAGAAAGGCAATTCATAAACAGCACAAAAAGGCAATATATCAGACAGGTATATTACAAACTTGATATACTAAATTATTATCAAGAAAATTATGCTAAATGTAATAGTATACAATAAACTAACACACAATTGTACAGGAGGTATATCCCTTATGAAAGGCTGTCAAATAACAGTTTTACCTCTCAAAGGTTTACTCTCCTACATGAGCTTTGTTCACATCACACAGTCCTTGAATACCATGGAATATTTAGGGGAGAATTATAGATATGTTACACCAACAGACACTGGAGTGACGGGAACATGCGAGTTGTTATTTATATGATTTGAAAGCTTATGTCATGCCAAATGGTGTATGGTCAAAATATATGGTTCTAGTAAATTATCAAAATTTGATACTAATTGATGCAAGTAACAATCCCGTGCCACCGCCTATCTCAATTGTGTTGAAGATTATGATAATGTGTTGACATTGAACATGATTTGGCGCACGTAACATGAATTTAAGCAACATTTTTCTTTAGTTTGTTTCTCCAAAATTGTAACTTATTTGATCATCTAAGTGTCAATCTTATTTTTCAAGGTTAACAAACTTTATCTCAACACCCATTGAACCATATCAAGTGTTAGCACAGCACAGTGACAGATCTATATGTACCAGAAACTAAAACTTCGATAAGTAACAATATTTCAAACTTGGCCTACTCCAAAAAATAATAAAAAATATAAAAATACAAATACAAACTCACCATATTGATCAAGCCATTGAAACAGTAAAAACGATATCAAGTGAGACAGCATACCAACACATGGTACAATTATAAGCAAAAAAATAGTTTGAATGCACAAAACATCTAGACTGACAAAAGAAAAGTCCGTAGAAATTCTACTCCCAAATTAGAAGATTATGAAAGTCTTTGTGCCAATTAGCATGAATGAGACTTACTGATCCTGATCCTTCGGTAGATGGGCCGCCAACAAAAGCCATTATCCTTGCTCCTGAACCAGGAACACAGAGCCCCAACAAACTAGCTGCAATACTTAATGCAGTACTTGTACATCTTGATGCACGTTGGTCAGCTGGAACAGGCCAAGGGTCTCTTGGAAGCTCTTCAAGTACCTTCATCCAAATAGACCCAAAAATGTATGTCAACATTATTGTTTATCAGCTAAAAATATTAATCTCACAATACACCAAATGAGAAAGGGAGGAAAATGTTATTCCACCAAATAAACTAATTCCAAAATCCCAGATCTCATAACTATGTTTAGCATGTTATTGAAGATGTAGTATTGCATATAGATCAAGTGTTCACGGGACAAAAGATAAGATTCATGCAGCTTGAACACGACTAATTGGGGCCAAGATGGCTTCTTGTACATCATTTTGACATGTTAAAATAAGGTTCCTACTTTCTAAAACAGTCTTAAGAAAACCAGATTACCTGAAACTAAATATGTTTCAAATATTATTAAAGATGCCAACAGTCAGGAAATTACCTATCTGAATCATATTTATAAGTTAATATGTCAAAAGGTAAAAGAGCATGGCTATCACAGTGAAATATTATGCAGCTGACTTTCTTCTCTCCTCCAATATATGAATATGGCATATGCTTCTTTTCATTTTAAAATGTTATAAGAAATGAGAACACATCTTAAAAGAATATACTAGAATTAGAAACCTCACCGAATTCAAGACAAATTCGCACTCTGAGGCAGGCAAGAGGAATCTAGCAATACTCTCTGGCGACAGGCCATCCCTAGGCCCTGCAATTACCCCCATATTTGGCCTTGGCCTCCCAGCCAAGAAACACATTTGCTCCAGGAGCTGCTCCTTAGTGATTTCCTTTGATCCCTTAAACACGTAAGATTTTGGCATATGTCCAAACCCTAATTCATGAACCTGCATACGACACAATTGAGTAGTTTATATGCGCCATAGTTAGCTGAAAATCCAGATAGAAAGTCACCAGGTAGATGTAAGAACCTGTACATAAGTTCCAAAAGTGATTAAACCAACAAGGGAATTCTCAGGCAAAAGTTCAATGGCCTGGGACAAGGCAGATTTCAAGAACATAATCTCCTCCTCTATCAGACATGTGTCAACAACAAAGAGGAACACTGAAGGCATTTTAGGGCCAGTATCTGGAGAGGATGCATACTCAATGGTTGTATACTGAGGAAAAAGCTCAGCGGGGAGGTTTTCCTCAGAAATTGACATATAATGCTGGGGAAAGTGGTTCCGCTGAAAGCAAAATGGGCATACCCAAATCTTGGCAACATAGTCAACAACAGAGAAAGGGTTGAGTATGGAGCGACAGATCCGACACCTAAGAGGCGAGTAAGGCAACACTGGCGTATCAGGAATAGGTTTTAGAGGAGTGTACATAGCGGCAACTGGTATCACGCAGCTCAAAGCTTCCTGCTTTGTGCCCGGGAATGTGTTCCATGTCATCCGCACTCCATCCTGTGTCTCTAGGTCGACGAACTCCGACATTCTCCAGGGATTGATAAATCGCTACAACAACTGGTACTACTTGACTGCTAGTCCTAACTGGGTATCGTCCTTTGAGTGGATTGTTATTCGCGCCAAAGTGCTGCTGAACAACAAAAATAAGCATGCGAGATTAGTAATGATAACAACACCTGTCGAGGGTAAAAGAAACTAACGCCACTAAATGATGGCACCTCTCAGAACTTATCCATGTAAAACAAGATGATCAAAATTTCAAAAGATCAGCAGACAGATATTCCACTAAACGGACGAATTTAGTACAAGAAGAAATCCAGTTTGTATCATCAAAGATCATGTTACTGAATTCTCCTTAATTAGGGGTACGCAAGAAAGCTCAAAGCAAACTCCTTTGCCAAACCCATAATTCTTTGGGAAAAAAAAAACATCTCCCGAAAAACAATATCGAGAACAAGGTCATTAACTGGATCGGCAAAACCTAGAACACCCCCAAAAAAAAAAATTACTGCTAAATTCCAATTCCCCGAAGGCATCTGAAGCATTACGCGTCGCAATAAGAGAAAACCCTAATTAGAGCTGAAACTAATACTGTGGCCGTTCTTGGCTGTCCGTCCCCAAGCGGAAGCGACAAGGTGACGATGAAATCGAATCCAGCGAAGTGGCTTAGGGCAGCGAGCGTCGCGTTTCGCTGCCGCGCGGCCGACTCAAAAGACGGTTAAGATCCGCGAACCCAAATGCGCGGCCTGTGTTCGGCGAATGCTTTGGTCAAATAACCTCGGGCGTCTAATTCCCATATGCCCTCACTGCGTCATCTCACGTCTGGAAACGAAGAAGAAAATTTAGTTGAGATTAATTAAACCTTATTTTTTGGGGAAAAATTAAAAATGAGACCAAGAAAAATATATATATATTACCATCTCAGCCATCATTTTTGGAATGCTGTCTTAAAGTTTCTAAATTATTATTTAATCTTTATAATTTCGATATATTGTCAAAATATTATAATTGTGAATGTGCTAATACAAAGCCTATTATCAATATAAGAGCATCCGCAACGTTCGTGGCGTTATAACGTCTTTAACTAGTGGTCAATTGGGTCCACCTAACCTATGCTGTATGGAAACTTGGAGACGGGAAACGGGAAACGCGGAAACGGAAACGGGAAACGGCAATAGTTGAAGTTTCCGATTTTGGAAACGTCGAAGACCTACAGCGGTGGCCCGAATGCCTTCAAAGCCCTATGACAGTAGATAGTTAATTAATGGGATAAGCTAGGGCAGTGCAAGATGATAATTGGAATGGAACTGTGACCCACTTTAAAAGTCTGTTTGGCCCACTTTAAAAGCCTGTCTTATTCTAGACAAATTGGGAAATAGAAATAATCTGATCGTGAATGCTATTTTGGCCATCTCACTGCAGAGAGAAAAGTGGTT
>JBBMKF010000002.1:6120716-6132192 GCA_037834155.1 Curcuma caesia | reverse complement strand
GTATATGCAATTAAAATTGTTTGATGACACATATAGATCCCTACACCTGTGCCGACTGAGTTATCAAACTGGAAATCATCATGTGATTCACAAAGCTATTGTTGGTTAATGTAGCAGAATGCCAAGGCAACTTATCCTGCTACTGAAGAATGAATGAACAGACTCAGAATCTCTAGCTACAGTCAGTGCCGGTGTGGGTTTCCCAGTGCCACAGATTATGTGATAGGGCAATTTTATTGGATTTACATGCATACTGTTTATTCCCAATAGGGATTCTCGTATCTGGCTCTACTACTTCCTAATTTGGCAGCCACAACAGCATCCAAGCAATGAGACAAAAGCTTAGGAAGATCAGCCAATCAAATTGTTTCTTATTCTCATTTATGATTATAGAGAATCAAATTGTTCTTATCGGCTGACTGGCTTTTTGAGCTAGCTTAGTTGCCTTGCTGCATTGTTGCTCAAACCACTGGATAATTAATGCAGCTCGCAGGTGCAGGGATGGACTCCTTAGTGTGTCTTTCATGATATACTCTGAGTTCGTGTGTTTACCTATCCTATGAGAGATCGATACTACTAGAGTTCTTACATGGAAAGAGTAAGTGAATTAAATGTCTGAACTTTCAGATGAAATGTAGATCATATATTCAAGTTGCACCTAGTTTCAGTTGGTAGGGTATAAATTTATCTGGTTCCACTTTATGCCTCAATCCAACTGGTGGTTATGAGAAGGACCGATCGAGGGCCACTCATAGCCATGGGGACCTGGCAACTCAGCTTGTGATAAATATTTGATGCCTTTGCTATACTCTCATACCCATTATTCTCCACTACGAACTGCTACTTTTTACTACCATCAATTGACTTTACAGTGGGCATCTCTTGCAAATGCAAATGAAGCATACGGGGCCTTCTAATGATTTTGTATTTATTGGTGTTACTGCTATTTACTTTGAACCATGAAATCTGTCTATGTGAGTATGGTCTTCTCTTTGACTGAGGTAATCCTACAATGCACTATAGTTAAAATTCGAATCAGGAATCCTTAGTTAATTTATTGAATATTCAATATCATTTATTGGAGTAAAACTTTATTGTTATTGGTTGTTGTTGTAGTAAATTAAGTTTTATAATTATCCCCACTATTTTTATTGTTTTATATCTTACACTAGCTAATGTTTTCTCCATTTTTCACTACGTACGAAACCAACTTCAATGTTCTTGCCACCCAATAATTGCTCACTATTCCATAGATAGAGATGGGAATGATCTGTGGCAATAATTTGGCTGTCCCTCGATATTCCCTTCATTTTTGCTCAGAACGAACATACCATTTCAGTCCCGTCCCATTTCCTTTTCACCCAAAAGTTCAATGATTGATGGTGCTACTGGCGAATACTTCCAGAAGTTTAAATCCTTGCGTTCGAATAGCAAAGTATAAAGACTGGGAAAAAGAAAATATTCTAACAATTTTCTTTCATATATAATATCCGTTTCCTCTTTTCTTGGATCTTAGTCGTTGGTATTTTATGTTTTATCGCATCGAGCAGCTGTAAAATGATTGCAAATAACTGTTATGGAATCTAACGGAAAGCACCCGGGTGGAATCTAACGGAAATCTATATAGATCAGCTAATACAAATCATGTGCACCCGAAAGTGACACGATTCATCCCCCATAACCACACACTTTGCATTTTTCGTCACATCGAATCCTTTATTGCCCTCATAAATTCCCACGGGCCCAGCAATGATTGACACAGAGGTTAAGGAATCATACATATTCAATCTTGTCCTTTTACAGGTAATAATTAACGGAGAGGCATGTCGACGGACGCTCGCAGGTCGATCTCCTGCGTCCATGCGCCCTTCTTTTGCGTATGGATGTGCCAGTAAGTCTGCGCCAACGCATCAGGATCCACTAACGTTGGGTTCTGTTCTCCTCTCGATGATCGACTGCATGCACTGATTAAGGAAAAAACAAAAAATCAGTATATGTAATTGATGAAAGATTCGATATGGCGTAGAATCGTATCCAGTGCTGACCTACCCCGGAAAACCGATAACCCCGTCGATGACGACGTGCACGACGTGAATTCCAGAGGATTGGAATTCCCTGGCGAGGCACTGAGACAATCCCCTCAGAGCAAATTTACCGCAGCCTGCGACGCCAGTGATTCAATGACAACTAGTTTTGGGGCACAAATTAAAGTAGCTATAGGGCAGCTGGTTCGTGATTGATCTTACTTAGCTCACAGTGGCCTGCAAATCCGACAAGCGAGGCGGAAGATCCGGTGAAGATTATGGTGCCTCTGCCCCTCTCCACCATGCCGGGAATTACCTGATTGATTAGATTGATCAGCCAGCTGCAGGACGTACGTACGCGCGTGAAGGAAAATGATGAATAAGTCGATCGTCAGGCACGTACATGTTGGGCGCAGTGGAAAGCTCCGACGGCGGAGACGGCGAGCGAGCGCTCGAAGGAGTGCAGGGTGACGGCGGCGAAGCTGGTGGCGGGGCTGGCGGCGGGAGGCTCGCAGGCATTGTAGACCAGCACTTCGACGAAGCCGAGGGAGAGAACGCCCTCGAAGGCCTCGCGGACCGACTTGGAGTCGGAGCAGTCCATGCGGATGGCGAACACCTGCGCCTTCGCCTCCAGGGCGATCTCCTCCGCCAACCGCGATAGGTTACCTGAACAAATTAAATCAATTTCCAAGACTCTATACGAAATCGATCGGAAAATAAAGAGTATAATGAATTAATCGGTCGATGGCGTGCCGAGATCGCGGGCGAGGATGGCGACGGTGTAGCCTTCGTGGGCGAACTTGCAGGCGACGGAGCGGCCGAGCTTGGGGCCGACGCCGACGACGGCGGCGATGCCGCGGGGGGAGCTGGAGCATGACATGGACCGTAGGCTACTTGTCGTCGACATGCTTTAATGGAAAGAGAGAGAGAAAGAGAGAAAGAAAGAAAGATACAGAGACACGTAATATAAGACGACGGAGCATATGTATATATTAACGACCTCAAATGGAATCGGTAAAAATGTAGAGATTTTTTGGGGGCATTTATCGTCTCTTCTTGGCTACTTTCGAAGGAGATTCCCGCCATCTGGTTAGATTTGGACAGCCGCGATCCATGTACGTGGCCCACACCTGTCCAGTCAAGTAAGACATTCGATCTAGAGGATTTTTCGTCCTTTAATCTCATCTGTCAGATCACACTATTGATCACCCTTTTGATCAAGGATTATCATTCGTTTACCTAATCAGTAATCTAGTCATCTTTCCCTGCCCACGTCGATGTCACATAAATACTACTACGTCATCCGAGTGTCACGTAGGCACTGTCACGTCCTCTGGAACATAAATTTAAGCTCCTCAATGCTTATCACGATGATGCGTACGAAGTGCAAAGTGCACCAAACACTCATTGCATGCATGCGTGTGTAGTGAGCCGCGAACACTTGCTCGTCCGTGAGAAGAGAATATATGGGTTTTGTGTTAACTTCATTAACACAATAACATATATAAGAAAGAGAGGCTCATGAAATTTACCAATGTGAGACTATTTCCTCTACACTTCCTTCTATAACATTAATTAACAATTAATACTATTCTGAAGTAACTTTAAGTAATTAATTTTTCATTCACCCTTAATTATTTTAAGCAAATTAATAATTTAAATCTATCTACGTAAAACATAGATTTCGATTTTCATCTATTGATGATATTCTGTTTTTTTACAAAACCATGTTAGTCCGTTAAGATCCAATATCCAACAAGTGTATGGTTGAAGGGAGATACTATTTGAAACTAAACCTTTACGAGTAATATATTAAACCAAATCAATACACTGTATGTTTGCAGCTAACATAGTGATGAATTTTCTTCCACCCAGTCACATTCTGTAACATAATAAATACCTCCTCACGAGATTAACCAATTTTAGCAAAAGTCATGATTTGTTCAATCAATTACCTCAGACCAACCCCAACAAAAAGGAGGAAGAAAAGAGAAGCAATAAATTTGGCAAATGATGTGTTTGCAGGTCATTAAATCCATGGTCCTGCCTGTGCCTGTGTATTAATGCAATAAATCAACTTGAGATTGAAATAATCAAATAGAATAGTAGAAGCAGGCCAGCAAACCAACCATGAAGTGGAAGTCATTCAATCATCCTACTAATTGGGCTGGTTGATTGGTGGATCATCCATGATGGTTCCCTATATCCTCAATTTTATCTTCAAATTGTTAGAATACATGAAATGATGATAGACGAGTGGCACATAATGATCGAACCTAATACATGGAGCCAGGCAGTAAATCCATATCAGGAAAATAAGAGATGCAAGGTAGTACTAAAGTTTGTAAATTCTTATAATTCATAGACCATAGAAGCAACAATGTTGTACATAAAGCACATAATTTATTTATAACTCATGACAAATAAGAGTATCAAGCTTCATATAGGCTAATTGGAGTCAGAAACTAACAAATAACTTAGTGTACTTTTAGAACTTGCCAATGCAGTTTAGGCAAAAAAAATTCATGTCTACACATTGAGTAACCCAACTGGATTACGGCCAACCAATACAAGGTGAATGGCAGGTAATCAAGACTTAACCTTCGTTACTCAGGTTACAAAGAAGCAACATCTTAGTGGTGCCAAAGCTTGCCTTGTTTCATGTTATCAAGGCAAAAATTCAATCTTATACTATTCCTTTGCTTTCAGAAGAAAGAATGAGATGCAAAATTATAGTCCTCTTGAAGTAACAGATTCCTAACAAGCAGATGTGAAACAGGTGTAGATCATCATTATTTTGCGTTAAATGACTATTAATGAGTAAAGTAATAAAAAGTATGTTCTTCATGCTAGACCCTAGAGGATACAAGAAGGTAATGAAACTAAATCTGGAGCAGCTGTAGCCATGTATCTCCTCATGTTCAGGTTGATTTAGGTAACCAGCATTTCACCATTGTGCAATGCTTGCTCCATGAAATATAACCACAGTAAAATATGCATCCAGAAGGATCCTGTTGGCAGCAATTGAAGTTGCGTCCAGAAGAACTGGTTCAGGAGAAAAATGGAGTAAGAAATAAGTGATGGTTGGATCATAGCAACTGCATTGGCAACATTCTTTAGGTTGAGAATAATCTTGTAGTATGCTGTCTCATCAGGGCTGTTGTTGAAAACCTGCCTGAGGAAAAGAAATTACAAAGAATTTGCCTGAGGAAATAGTCTGGACTGCACAAATTGGGAACTCCTCAAATGGAATATAAACTGAGGAAATATTGATAAATGTGGAGACAAGCCAAAAGAGGATGGGCTGTCTTGCTGGTAATCCTCAAATTTGGAACATAATCGGATCAATGGCCGGTCAAGTCTTTCATATACAAGAAACCATACACAATTGTATTAACAACCCATCAAATGAAGAAGCGAGAAAGCAAACTGATAAGGTGACCATAAAGTAGGGCATCAAATTAATTTTGGTAACATACAATCTCTTTGAATTGTCATATGTGAGAAAATGTATCACAGCATTATATTATTAATATAAACATTTGAAAGTACTTAAGAGAATCAAGATAGTAAAATTGGAAAGGGAAAATATATAAGAGAGTAACTGCAAGGATATTTCTTGAATACGATAAATGTAAAGGATGCTCTCTATCTTTTTCAGCTTACAAGTTGAATGTTCCAGCTTAGTAATAAAATGATAATTACTAGAATGTAATAGATATTATTCAATTGAAAAGGACCTATTACATCTAGATAGATAAGAGCTGAAAATAATACCTAATAGCTAAACAACCAAGGTGGGGACCACGCTATTAACTCTTTCATGCCCTTCAAAATAGAGCATAGACACCAACAAATGACACCACAAAATATGCGGCTTCTAACTTTCCTTTTTATCTTGTTGACATTTTAAAAAGAAACATGTAGGAAGATGTAGAGTGTTGTGTGAGTTCAGATATTCATGTTGGAGATCATGTATACACAACGTGCAGACGTTGTGTATACATGGTAACCAATGTGCAGACGTGTTCTTTTTTTGTTTGCCTTTAAATATAGGCGTCCAAGTTCAAGATCAGGGGTACGTGTTGTGGAAGCGCTGTTGGATTTTTCGGAGACGATGTCTTGCGAAAATCTCTCCAGAGGAAGAACATCCATTAGTAAGAGGGATTTGGTTTGTGGAATAGTGAAGGGTCGTTCGAATCGTAACGTTCTTCTGATGATAAGTACGAAAAACAAGATCGACAAGAAATCACTGTAAGTATTTAATTGCTTTTATAGTATAACAATTTATATTGTTCATGCATATCAAAGGTTAACAATGGTATCAGAGCTATATTTTGAATACATGATTCTGTTTTGCGATTATCTCATGATCAGTATGTTTAGGGCCAAACAGATTTGATATGCATGTTCGAATTGTGTGTTGTTAGATTATTTTTTATATAATATGATTTTTGTATGTATAGATTTTTCAAATGATATGCATGGATTTTGTTCTTATGGAAGAAATAAAAATATAACATTCATGCATGTAGTTCCTGAAGTAAAAGTATAGTATTTTTTTCCCTTTCTTGAATTCTGTGTTCATGAAAATAAAAAGCTTGCTTTTACTATATTTTTGTTAATGAGGTAACACATTGATTTTGTGACCAGTAACTGTTCATGATTTTAATGATCTTCACATTGGTAAATCAATGCAATTTTTTTCACAAGAAAAAGTTATAAATAGCAAGCATACTGTTCATGTGGCATCATGAACAGTGCAATTACTGTTCAGGCAAAAAAATTTAATGAACAATCCTCTTTATGAAAAAAGGGAATACTGGCATGAGCTGAATGCTATTGGGTGGTTCTGCTCGATAGATGCACTCGAGAATCGACAACTCAATCGGACTCGATCAGTCGAGTGTTGCTCAGTATTTTGATACTAAGGAGCACAACTGTTGAAAGGTTTGGCGTGATTGTTGAGTTCTGTTGAGTGGTTTCGGCACGAGGATGTCAAATGAGATTCGGGATGATAAAGTCGAGTCAGACTTGGACTCGGCTAACAACACTCAGGTTCTGATTTTAGAGTTGGCTAAATCCCACTCGGAATTGACACGAATAACTTGGACTTGGAATGTCAAGAAGGATATTCAATGAGCCGAGTGCAGACCTAACGTGCTGAGTAGTTGTTCGGAAGAGCAACTCAGACTCAAATTAAACAACTCGAACTCGACTGACTTACAAAGTCGACATTGTCGACAAATCGAGCGACTCAGGTATGACGAGTGGGTACTCAGTTAATAGAATGACTCAGGTCTGCCGAGTGGGGATGCTGGCTGAGTCGTCTAAGATATGTCTACTCAAATTTGATTTCGACTTGAGGAGTATGCCTTAACCGGACTTCAGCAAACGAAGTGCAGTGATTCTCGGGATGCTCAGGAGGAGTTGGTTACTACTCAAACCCACTCGGATCATTCGGGATCTGAATTTAATATTTGATCGAACAATCGACTATAACTCATAAATAATGAGAAAATTTATTTTTCTTGATTGTATGTGTTATGTGTTGGTTCTATGCATATTTTGAATTGGAATGAGTCGGTTTTATTACTGATTAGTCAGTTTTGTATTGACTTTATTGATTTCAATTTCCGATGGCACGGACGATATGCACTATGACTCGTCTTGATGTGTTGCGAAATAAACTGAGAGAGACTATTAGGAGATAGTATATGATCCTACTTATGGAGTCAGAGGACACATTGAGAGACTTGATAAATTATTTTGGAGACTCAAGCAACAGAATTTTTCTATCCTAAATAATTACCAGATCTAGACTTTGGTTTGATCACTACCAAAACACCTTAATGAAATAACACAACATTTATGGGGTGCTATGAAAGGTGCATCATATATGTGGAGATGAAAAAAAAATACTTCATCATCTAGTCAATGTGGATAGTTAAGGACTACCTCCTCAAGAGGATTCTGAAGAGATTGAGGTAGATCCAGAAGAGGATCCAAATGTGGATTCAGAGAATCAAAAAGTTGATCTGCTTGAGATTGTCCTAGCTTAGCCTAGAAAGATACGAATTATGTTGATTACTACTACACTAATGTCTATCCTAATAGAAGCAGTAGTGATCGATCTAATTTCTTAGAGTTGTTTATGTTATGAGTTAGCAGAGTATGTTATGTATTAACAAACTTGTAAAAAGAGTGTTATGTGTTAACGATATTAAATTTAATGATGAATTCATTTAATGATGTGTTCATTTAATGATTAGTTCATTTAATAGGATGTGTAATATAATTGATCAATGTTGATTAGATTGGATCATACGAATGATGAGTGAAAACATAGTTATCACTTAATTTTGTATACCAAGATTTGCATTGAGTCAATAAAAAATTACATACATATGATTTATACTGAATAACTAAGTAATGTATTATTTATGGTAGATTATGACTACTAAAAATATCATAACTAAACTCAATAAAGGAGAGAAATTAAATGGGGACAATTAAAAAATATGACATCTCAAAAAAAGCTAGATCAGCTACTTCAACGGGCCCCCTAGAGTCAGTCCCATGGATATGGAGGGAGGTTTAGGTACACAGGCATTAGACGCATGGAGGGGTCAACCATGCAAGTCATCACCCCTTAAGAATCGATCCCTGACCATTACACCAGCAATACCATGCGCCCATTGTCTGTGCTACTCCCTAAGAGCGATATATGACATCTCAAGATACAATATGTTGTTGAGGAACAAGAAATTCTAGAAACTATCAATCAAGTTATGGAAGAATTTGTTGATAGTCTAACAACACCACACAACATGATATTGATGTCTATAAGGCATGGAAGAAAAATGACTTTACTGTAAAGAGTATATTGATCAGTTCAATGGTAAATAACCTAGTCTATGAGTATAAGTCATTACCCTCTGCTTATGCTGTCTAGGTTACCCTTAGAGAAAAGTACAATACAGTAAGTCTTAGTAAACTTCATCAGCTGACAATTAAATTTGACAGTTACAAAAAGCGTCTGAATGTCTACGTGGCTCAACATATGAGGAAAATGACTAATATGATTCGGGAGCTAAAAACTATTGGTCATGAGCTGACTAATGAACAACAAGTTCAGACAGTAATCCATTCCCTTTCTGATTATTGAGAGATGATGAAACAGAATCTAACACAGTGAAAATATCAAGACTTTTGTTGATGTCTCACGTCATGTTAAACTGAAAGAGGAGAGAATTGAATCCGCAAGGATTTCTGGACAAGCTTTTATAGTTGAAGGTTCTGCTAGAACATCTAGATCTAAGAAGAAGAAATGGTTCAAGAAGGGAAAGAGAAAAAAAACTAGTGCTATTGTTGTTGGGTTGGGCTCAAATAAGAAGCAATTCAAAGGGAATAAACATGGAAAGAAATCTAAAAGCAAACTGACTTGCTTTAACTATGGCAAGAAGGGTCACTTCGCTTGGGAATGCACTGAGCCTAAAAAGGTATATCCATATTTATCTTCTATTCATGAACATTATGTTGCTAGTACAATGTTCTTAATTGATTTTTATCCTTTGTGGATTATACCTTCGAGAGCAACAAATCATGTAGCTCATGAGCGAGCTACATTCGTGGAGTATCATCGGGTACCAACTGACAACAAATGGATATATATAGAAAATAATGCAAGGATTGAAATCAAAACAGTTGACACTTGTAAACTCAACCTATATGGTGGGCATACCTTACTTCTATATAATGTCCTTTATGCTCTTGAAATTAGATAGAATTTAGTTTCTGTTAATTATCTTCTTGGATTGGGTTATTATATTAACTTTTATAGCTGATGTATGAAATTTTAAATTAACTTTATGTTAATAGGATATGATTTTTTAACAAATGATTTTATGGTTCTTGATGTATAACCAAATATCGATTATGGAATTGATAGTTATTTTTTAAATATTACTCTTACTAGTGATGCTGATATTAATGATAAAGTTTGGCATGTTAGATCAGGGTATAGTGGACAAGAACGTATGAATATATTAGCTAAAGAGGGCCTATTAGGCACTCATACTAAGATAAATTTGTCTGTGTGTGAGTATTTTCTTGTTAGAAAATCAACTATGAAATTGTTTGGTAAGGCTATTAGAGCTGAATCACTATTGTAATTAATTAATTCGGATATTTGTAGCTTGATGAATGTGAATGCTAGATATGGAGCTTCTTATTTCATTACATTTATTGATGACTTCACATGTTTTAATCATGTGTATTTGATTTCTCATAAATATGAAGCATTAGATTGCTTTAAACGTTATATGAACGAAGTTGAGAATCAATTGAATCATAAGGTTAAAACCTTACGCACTAACCATGAAGGTGAATATTTATCAAATCAGTTCAAAGAAATATTTAATGATAAATAGATTATTAGACAGCTAACAATTCCTGAAACTCCGCAGTAAAATGGGGTTGCTGAAAGAAGAAATCGAATTCTTCTAGATATAGTTAGGTCTATGATAGCTCAAACGAATTTACTAATTTTTTATTGGGGAGATGCATTGTTAGCAGCAACCTACATACTTAACTAAGTGTCTTTTAAATCTGTTCCCTCTACACCTTATGAACATTGGACATGCAAAAAACTAGATTTGAGTAATCTGAGACCTTGGAGGTTAGCTGCCACCTATGTTCATGATCGTACTCACAAATATAGAAAACTAGGATCTAGGAGTATGAAGTGTATCTTTATAAGGTATTTTGAGATCTCTCAAGGTTATGTTTTCATTGGTGAACAACAAGATAGAACCATTTCCGAATTAGAATCTAGAGATGCTACTTTTCTCAAAACTGAGTTCCCAACAAGATGTGACGTTGATAAAACTATTCCACTATTCGAGGAGGATGATACTTTATCAACGATAGAGGTATCACAAGGGATACTTGAAGCTAGTCAACCTGTGGGAGTGATTTGGCAATTAATGAGATGATTTCTCAACAATTCAACTTACAAAGAAGTAGTCATAAAATTATTGATCGAAAAAGGTTTGATATTGAGAATGAAGCATTAATGATTCTCCTAATTGACGATGAAGAACCTCAAACTATTGTGGAAGCATTGAGATGCTTAGTTAGAGAAAAATAAAAAGTTGTAATGGATGAAGAAATGAAGTCAATGAAAAAAAATCAAGTTTAATAATTAGTCGATCTACCTCTAAGTCAAAGGGCTATTAGGAATAAATAAAATTTTAAAATTAAAAAAAAATAGATGGATCGATTAATAGATACAAAACTTATCTTGTTACAAAAAGATATACCCAATAAGATAGTATTGATTTTGAAGAGATATTTTTTTCTCGTTGTGAAGTTTGTGTCAATACGAGTCATTTTAATTGTTGTAGTAAAATTTGACTTGGAATTACATCAGATAGATATAAAAATAACTT
>JBBMKF010000002.1:6087044-6102336 GCA_037834155.1 Curcuma caesia | reverse complement strand
GGTTTGGTAGGTATAGTCGTCACCAAAATCTTAGACTTTAATCGAGCTAATCAGTTGCATGCCAACCGCTGGTGGGTTTTTTGTTTTTGTTCTTCATCTACGTGTCTAAATTGGCTTCCGCCAACAACAACTTCCAGCAAATTAACTAAAGCAACCCAATCCACCTCATTGCTTACCACAATTATTCTCTTAATTAAATGGGTCAAACGCCAAGATGACATATGATCCCATTTGCTTGTGTGTTCTTCCCATCCAATACATTTATCGTCTATTTCACTATAATTTTCCCCCGTGTTCCTAAATTAATCATAAAGTCATCGATTCACAGGGAAGGGAACACTGATTTACTGGCAAGATCATGAGAAAAAAATTGTCTCGAACTCGGCCTGGACTTTGCAACTCTTCAAATAACGTCCACTAGAGTTAATCACAAATCGCTGTGAAATATTATATATTTAAATTAGTTCATTACACCTATTTTTGGCATATTTTAAAATAACAAACCTAAAAAAGAAACAGGTTTCCTACTGCTAGAAATAAAGAGAAATTTCATCGCCATACTCCAAGCTCGAACCCACGGGCGGGAACGCAAACCGCTATCAACTGCCGAGGCGGGAAAGTCACAATCAAGTGTCCTTGTTATTCGAACTATTTGAAATGTGAACCGCCAACAAAGCCTGATTTGAACTCTAAACCACAATAAAGTTTCTTGTTTTAACTAAACATGTCATGCTAGTCATGCTTTTAAATGTCATATGTTTTCAATTTTACCCCTTATATTTTTACGTGTGTGGAGACCATAGTCATTCTATTTTTATTTTATAATCTACAGAGAGAAGATACAATATTTTAAGGTGTTGGTCCAATATATAAACTTTTTTATATTTTCTTGTCTGACAAGTAAGCTTCTGTGGCAAGTAAGCTTGGCCAAGCAATCCACGCAGTTGCGCTTCTGTCAAGTCAACCTTCTCCTTCCTTGTCATATTTTGACTCCACGGGCAATGCGGCCAATGACTGCACAAAACCATCAAATCGATCTTCATGCTTGATTAATACAAATCCTCCTCTGCCTCAAGCCAAAGCCTGAATTTCCTGGTCAAATATCCAAATTCTACGAGGAAGAATCTAGACCCTCTCCCAACTCAGCATAAAAGCTCAGCGATCCTCACTTCTCACCTTCAGCAGCTCACATCTCTCTGCGACTGCGACGGCGCGACTGCAACTGCAACTGTCATTTGTCGGGCGCAATCAGACATGGGCACTTTGGTCGGTCATGTGGCACCGGGGTTCGGGTTCTTGGTCATCGGCCTCTGGCACCTCTTCAACCACGTGCGGCTCCGCTCGGTGCGCCCCGCCTCGTACTCCTCCCTCCCCTGGTTCCCGGCCGGAGCCGGCAAGCTCCGCCACTTGGAGCTCCACCTCATCGCCCTCGGCAGCCTCGCCTCCATCTCCATGGAGCTTATCATCGGCCCGGAGAAGCACCAGCCCTTCGACGACGACGGCTCCATCCCCTCCAACCACCTCCACAACTTCGAGCACGCCTCCATCTCCCTCGCCCTGTTAGTCTACGCCGTCCTCGGCGTCGCCCTCGACCGCCTCCGCGCGCCGCTGCGCGACGAGCTCACGATGCTGCTGGCGGCCGCCGCCTTCGCGCAGCAGCTGCTGATGTTCCACCTCCATTCCGCGGACCACATGGGCGTGGAAGGTCAGTACCACTGGCTGCTGCAGACCGTTATCGCCGTCTCGCTAGCCACCACCCTTTTCACGGTAGGCCGCCCGAGGAGCTTCCTAATCAGCTTCGTGAGGTCAGCCAGCATCGCCTTCCAAGGGGTATGGTTCGTGGTCATGGGGTTCATGCTGTGGACGCCAAGCCTCATCTCCAAGGGGTGCTTCATGAACCTGGAGGAGGGCCACCGGGTCGTGCGCTGCCACACCGCGGAGGCGCTCGACCGGGCCAAGTCCCTGGTCAACCTCCAGTTCAGCTGGTTCATGACCGCCTTCGTCGTTTTCTGCGTCCTCTTCTATCTGCTCGTCTCCAGGGCCTATCCGGAGGAGCCACGGTACCTTCCCATGGTCAAAGAAGAAGCCGGATCCCACGACGAGGAGGAAGAGGAGATGGACTTGGAATCGCAGAAGCTGATGGAATCTGCGAGCTTCGCTCGTATGGGAAAGGGACACATCAAGACCATGGAGCTCGAGAGGTAAACCAAAGATTGCGGCAACTCAATGTGCATGAGTTGTTAAAATATTAATTCGATCACCTCTGCGTAGATTTTTTTTTCCTCTCTCTCTCCTTTTTTAAAAATGTTAATACTATTTCTGGTAAAAGGTGTCTTCATCAGTTAAGTTGAACTGTACCTATTGGTTTTCGGTGATCAAATGGATTGCTCTTCGTAATGAAGGCGTTTCTTGTGGCTTTGCATGTACAAGTTAAAAGGGGTATTGTTGCTCGAGACAAGTTGTCATGACTCATGACTCACAACATTGATATTTATTTAACTTTTAAGAGAATCTGATCCGTAAATATTTTGTGCTTCTCACGCACGCAGTTTGTTGCTTTTTCTAGCTAGTTCGTATTCTTTTTGGCTGTGCAATGTGAAATCAAGAATCAAACAAAACAGCTAACTAAACGAACTGTCCGGTGCTTCAAAAAGCTTGTGGTAGTAATTGCCCGTCAATGTCAGTTTTCCTCAAAGCCAACCCACTCGATATATGGACAGGGAGAGGAAAGTCACAAAAATTATTTAATAAGGAGGTCACTTATGCAAGGATGTATTGTTTCTCCACGTGTACTCTCACGGTCACTGCTAGAAATTAACAGATATATTCTTAACATTTAATTTGATAAAGTGGGCATTGAAATCTCACTGCCAATTAACTATGAAAACATCAAACTTAATTAATCCATCTTAGCCATAGAAGAAAGATGCCATTATGCTCCCTAGCCGCATTAATTGAGTATTTAAGAAAATTTTCAAGGCATATTGTAACTCTTAAGATTTATATTGAGCCTACATTTTTTCAATCTAGATGAACTATGAAAATATAATGTCATCCAATTCTTTTATGCCAGCTATTATAAGCACCATTTGTTTTAGAAGATTATAAATATCACTTGCGCAAGGGCCTAAAACATCTATAAAACATCTTTATAAATATCATATATTGGTATTGATTGATTAAATGTATAAGGGGTTACTTAAATTATACTAATTTAAAATTAATAAATTGCCACAAACAATTACACTATACTAATTATTTATAGTAAGAATTAGAATCATAATTAATTTGACTAGTGAATATAAATTAAGAAACATTTGAATGTAAAAAAAGTAATAAATAATTGAAAACAGCAGTTTTAGCTTTGCAAAGCATAATAGATTTTTAAAGAACAATACTAACAAAAATTTGAATTTGTTAAAGAAATAACAGGCAGAGTAAAATTTCTCTGACAAAATCTACCTGGTGTGTTCACCCATCATAGATAACGGAGCACGTCAGCCGCTGGACCCCGCATTCTCCTGCAATCATACGTGGGTAAATCGACACGAAGGCTTTACCGGACGCCGTACTTTTCTCCTATCCTCTTCCTCCTCCTATTTGAGAAATATATAAATTAATTATTGGAAATATTACCCTTGTCCCACCGTTGGATGCCGTTCTCATCCTCTTCCTCTCTCGCGAAGCTTGACGCCCTTCTCTCTCTTGGCTACGTTCTCAGCTCCGTGACCAATTCGGAGCCCTCGATCGCCGAGATGGACCGTGGATCGGCAGCCCAAAACTCCCGCCTGGTGGAGGAGGTGTTCCGCGACGTCAAGGGCCGGAGAGCCGCCATCATAAGGGCCCTCACCACCGGTATCTCCACTCTGCTTCTTTCTTTTTTTCCTTTCTCAAAGATGTTAACGTCATTGACCTTCTGCTGTTTCCTGGTGATTCGCTTGGGCAGATTTCGAGGACTTCTATCAACAATGCGATCCCGGTTAGTAATTCCACCATCTTAGCTCTTTGTAGTCAACTTGGTTTTTGAATTTCAAGTACTTGGGAGTTTTATTTCATGGCTGGAGTAACCAAGCCTTGGCATTTAGGTTTTTATTTGTCGGATTATTGCAATTGAGTGAGATCAATGCCTTTACATACTAGGTTTCGGTACTCTAATTAAGCATTTGCGATCGGAGTTAGATTATGTTCAGGTTAGATGCAATTTTACTAGGATATAGATTGTAAGTATCGGAGATCCAATAATCAATAATTCAGAAAACTAGTATTAGAGGTTTGATCACTGACGCATTATAAGTTCTTGTTCAGGGTGCTCGATACCTCATAGTTTTGTGTGGCCAAATGAGCATTCTAGGTCTTCTTGTGTGCTTATTTTAAGTCTAGGCTTACTTGGGTAGGAAGATAGGAGGAAGATGGAGAAGGAAAGTGATAGAAATGTAACTGAGTGATCATGCTCCATGTGCAATATACAGAAGGAACTTCTTCATAAGATATAGTCAATTCCAGTAAATGACATTCCTATATTATACATGGCCTCTTCCATTATGCAATTATGTAAACAAAATCAACCTTAAACTCTCATCAGAAAAATTGAAACACCTAGTACCTTAGTAAATACCCATGTTAGTTTAATGGTTTTATAAGTAGGCAAAATATGTTTCAATATGCTAGTATGTTTGACATCCTTACACTTGATGATACAGAGTGGCTGGGTGGAAGATATGTTCACAAATGGAGGTCTTATTTTTTCTGTTCTTTGATGTAGTATTTCCCTTATTCTTTCAGAAGAGTAGTGATTTCCCCCCCTATATCGTAATAATTCTGAATCTTAAGGAGCATCATAATGAAAATACTCTTGAGTGCTGACATTTACCAATTGTAAATAAATGGAGCAAGACTTTGATTTTTTATCAACATTTTTCTTGAATAGTGTTTTTTTATTATATATTTCATTGCTTCTGACTATTAGCAATTGCCAGTATACTGTCAATGCTTGAGCTTTACTTAACCTTAGATTGTCTTATATAATTGTGGTTAGAGTGATATGAAAAATTGTTCAACATCTGTCCTCATCAACAATGCTTTTTCTTTTTTCAATTTGTAGTTAAGGTTTCCTTGATGTAACTCAATGGTGCTACATGTCATGTTTTTGCATCATTGTTATAACACAATAACTAAAAACCAACAATGGTTCTATACTTTTCTATCAATCAACAACATGGGAACGCAGAATCTTGTATCAACGTTGTGAGTACTGAGGCAATAATCGCTGAATGCTTGTCTAGGTGCCTCTTCATGTCTTATGAGAAGTCTGAATAACTCCATTTTTGTCTATTGACTATTTTGCTATTGCCCTATATATAGTTGCTCCTCTTTTTGCATCATTAGATTTAACTTCTAGGGCAATTACACACTAAATAACACTAATGAAACATAGGGATTGCCAATTAATACTTTGATACTATCTGGATTTTTCCCCCCTTTTTGTCTTTCCTTGAAAATTATTGTGGTCTTAGATAACATGGCAAATATAGAGATTTGTTGACTTCACTGTGCAAGTAGCCATGCATCACTGTGCAAAATGCTAATCAATTATTGGTGAGGTTGATTTCGGTAATTTTCCTGCTGTAATGGTTACTTCTTTTACTTCTTTCAGCAAAAGAAAATCTGTGTCTCTATGGATATCCAGATGAGCAATGGGAGGTCAATTTGCCTGCAGAAGAAGTTCCTCCAGAGATTCCAGAGCCTGTTTTGGGAATTAACTTTGCTAGAGATGGAATGGAAAAGAAATCCTGGTTATCTTTGGTTGCTTTACACAGTGATGCATGGCTACTTGCCTTGTCATCTTATTTCAGTGGTAGGTTTCAGTTTGAAAAAAAACATAGGTAAGATGATTTTCTGTTGATTATATTCTTGTCAACGCTTATCTATTTGTCCTACACATTCATATCAGATCCTTGCTTGTCAGTTAGATAATTTAACTATGGCTAAACTTTGTTGGGGAATTCATAAGTTTTAGTTATACCAATGCAATATACTCATTTGTCTTGAGTCTAGACAATTTTTTTATATTTTATTATTATTATTTGTGATAGACTTGTGTTAATATGTCAATATAATTTCACATAGTTCACAAGATGGTCTTTATTTATTATTATTATTATAATTTTTGAGATAGACTTGTGTTAATGTGTCAATATAATTTCACATAGTTCACAAGATAGTGACAATCATATAGTGCTCCATAACCTTCATGCATGCATAGTTCCAAGGTGATGATGAGCCAATAATTTTAAACAATGGAAGAACTATATGCCTTCATCTTAAAGTTGATTTGTTAACTACTTACTGCAAAAGCTCAAGTTGCCAGGAAGGGGCCAGTCTATATAAATTTGTATTCTGAATGCTTCCACTTCATGTGTGGATGAGTATATTTCACTTGATCGACACAAATCCAACATGTGAATTGATGAGATATTATTACAGTTATAGACACAGGATTTGAACATGACCTCCTACCATCTTAAAGTTGATTGGCTAATTGTTCATCCCAAAACCTAAAGCTGTTAGAAAAGAAACCAATGTCTATACATATTCATTAATACTCAACCCCCATGACTTGAAAGACAGCATACTGAAAGACAACAAAGAGTATTTGGGGAAAATTTTCAGGTGACAATGGAGGTAGTCTGACTCCTCTCAACCATGATGCAACCACCACGACAAGGCTTTGGTGTTGATGCAAAGAAACATTCTTGAACTCTAAAACATCAACATGACAAGCCTCACAGTCTTCTCAAGGATTTGGGCCAAAGGAGTAGGATTACCTAATGGGGTCAGATAGTTGGCCCAAGCAGAATCACTAGTAGGTGCATGCCATAGAGGAGCTAACCATAGAGGAGCAAAGAGAGACATCATTAACTCAATCATTCATAACAAAATTGTTATTTTATTTAAGTACAAACAATTGTTAGTTGTACTCAAACCTAAGCACCTTATATTTCATATATTTATGTCCTTGTTAAACCACTCAATACATAATGCACTTCTTTCTTAAACAATACATGTTGCTGGTCATGAGTCTAATGACTTAATTCTCTGCTATATGCTTATGCTAAATTGCTTCTAAATGCCACTGAGAGCCAAATAACATTTGCTGCACAAATAGGGCATGCAGTTGTTGTAAGTAGAATGTGAATTATTGATTTGCAATTTTATTAATTTTCATTATACCTTTTAGAAAAAGATTACAATGATAAATTCCATTGGCCTGTAATGTTGGACATTCAAATACACCATTTTTTCTCTAGAATAATTATTTGCTACATTCTTAGCAAGTTTTACTGTAATGCGCCTGTAAAAATGGTAGTCAACTATTAAACAGAATGTTGACTAGAAAACCTTAGGGATGTAGACATGTCTTTAAAAGTTCAGAATCATAATTTACTATTTAGAAGCTGTGCCTTTTCATTTGCTTTTAAGATCCAATGGGCAATAAATGCGTTTATTGACTTGGATTATTGTGTATTATATGGTTGCCTTGAGATATTGTAACCCTTTTATTAAGAATTTTTGTTCTCTTTTTTTCATTCAACCTATATACCTTGTATAGAATTTAGGGCCCTAATTATCTTAAACAATAAAAATTTATCCTTTTGGTCTCAAACACATTAGATATCTTGTTTAATGAACCATGCCATTGCAATGATTTGGCACACAAGGGGAATGAATGATGGATGCGCAACTAGAAAAGTTTTGTAACTAGTGGGAACCATTATTTCAAGGTTATTACATAAAATATCACAAGCTTTAACGTATTTCTCAAATCTAGCATAAATTTTCATTTTCTCTAATCTAACACTTTAATACACAACGTTTAAGTTTTATATTAAATCTATCATTCACCATTACTTCGTCCAATCTTCATTAAAACACTTACCTAATAGCTACATGACAAGTTGCCACGTCAGGTAACTTATAAAGTGGATGCCTATGTAGTTGTCTGTTGCCACATGGTGGCCAAGCCATTTTTCTTCTTTGTAGCTTCTTTAGAGTGTAGTTGTAACTAACGAACACTTCATATCTCGACAAAGGCACAGAGGATGGTGGTGTGGTGGCACAATGCATTGAGCACGAGGAATTATTGGAGTAGCTTTCCTAGCTCTTTGCCATCCAAGTTCTCTTTCTCTATTTTTGTAGCATTGACCGCTAGAACTTTGCCAACAAGCTCTCTGTCTCCTTCACCATTGTCACACTCTCCTTCACCTACTAACCGTCACTCTCATTAAAGCTATACTTGTGCCACGATGTCACTGCCCCCACAACACCACATCCTATTCCAGCAAGCCAAGCTAGCAGAACATTTCAAAGATGCTTGACGTGCTGAAGGAGCTTTCCACCATCTTGATCTTCAAATCTTAGTAAGCAAAGGTGGAGGGTGAGGTCATCTTGAGGGTATCTTTTGACGACATTGCCTCCCATGCCCTCCATTGTACTGACTGCACTATTAGTGTCATAGATCTTGCTTTGGAGCTTGAGATCTAAGAAGAAGTTTCTAGCTTGACAACAAGCACTACAATGTAGGCATCAACTCATGAGTTATCTGGTGTGACAACTAGCCATATAGCTGCCACGTCAACATTTTAACTGAAATTGGACAAGGTAATTTTAACACAAAACCTGAGCATTATGCTAGATTAGAGAAAAAAATGAAAGACTGATTTAGATTTGGAAAAAAAACATTAAAGCTTGTGCTAAGTTTATATATTAACACTATTTACAAAGGGTGGTGCTGCTTACCAGAAACAAAATATGAAGAAGCATAGATCCTATGTGGAGAACATTTGTCACCTTATGTATGTGCCTAGGCTATGACATGCTTTAGGCTGAGTTTAAGAGTGCTTTTGAGGGTCAAATCACTTTATGAGTTAATTAAGGTGTTTAATAAATTCATGCCTAGAGTGTTTTCATTCAAAATTTTAGATTCCCGAAGCTACTTTTCCAATGCAGGTGTGAGAGTGCTTTCAAAGGCTGCTTTGCTAAAGCAGTTTTTAAATACTTCAAAAAACTAATATAAAAATGAAATATATAGTAAACTATTAATAGTAAATATGCATTATCATTAAATATTATCAGATAATATAAGTATGATTTTATGATATACAGTAATATAATATTTTAATTATTTTATTTTTGTTATTTTATATACAAAGAGAAGTGTTTTCTAAGTATGCTTTACCAAACAATATATATCATAAAATTGTAGAAAATTTGAGATTCTGAATACCTAATACTGAAGTTTCACGAGACATACTTTAGTAAATAGTTTGTTCTTCAAAAGCATTTTTGAGATTCAAATGCAATGCCAAACGCAGCCATAGATGAGAACAATTGTGCAAAATATTCCTTGTTTAGGTTTTTTGTTGATCCATATGTCATATCATGTATGTCTTAAAAAATAATTACTTACTCAAAAAGTTTGTTTTTTGTTGATCCTTGAAAATCCCTTTTGTAAGTTAATTAGTTCTTTGCGTCCCAATAGTGTCACATACTTTTCTTGTTTTTGTTATTTATATTTAGTATGAACAGAAAAAAGAAACTTCATTTGTTGTTTGTGATGCAGGAAACTCCTATTAGATATGATAACTGATTTGCCCACCATATGTGAAGTCGTAAATGGAAAGAATCAAGATAAGACCTCCGGATCTAAACAGAACAACAACAAATCCAAGTCAAATTCAAAATTGGTAAGAACATCTTAGATGCTATATAATGTAAGAAGTTTCCTTTTCTTAATTCCATTTGCACTTTGAAATCTCAATAGGCAGTCCCAACTAGTTATTTAACAAATGCTCAAAGGGGAGATGCAAATCAACAAAATTTGAGAATGGATGAATCATTTTTTTCCAAAGAAGATTCTCTTTAAAAATTTGAAAGATGGGTTTGCCACAAGCAAGGTTAAAATAAATGAGATATTTTTGAAATTTTTTAAACTTATGTCATTAATATTTGATCCATCGTTTTCAATCTTGATTATTAATTGCTTGAGAATGTCCATGGCGCTCTTAATTTTTCTTTAAGCTAACATTTATCTTATTGTCAATTGATATTTAAGCAGTCAAGTAACGAATAAGAACAACAAACAAGAATTTTTCATGTGTATGACTAATCCAATAAAGTCAAGGTAATCATGGTAAGCTAAAATTACTTATAGGTCAAATAACTAAGCTTTTACTGTTTCCATTTAAGAATAAAATATTATACCATTTTCTGCAAGTAATCATGGTTTAAGATAATGTACTATGCTGTTTGGTCCCCAACCCAACTTTGATACCATACCCCCAACTCAGCATGTATCAAAATGCATCGAGATGAATTCAAATGAGTTTTACTCCTTAAATCTCCTTTTAGCTAGCTTGTTTACTTCAAAAAACAAAAAAATAGAACTATAATAACTAAATAGCGTATTGAGTTAAAATTTTAGAGAAGCCATAAATATATAACAAACAACTCAAATAATGATATACCTTATTAGTATTAAACGAGAGCTATGCATTAGATTTACATGGGAGCATTAGTTCGTGCATCAAGCATCTGAATGAACTTACATAATACAAGATGATTTAATACTGTTCTAGCAGGGTTAAGACTGGTTTCAATTAGGCTATAAAAAATATCAAGTTGTTTTTAATCCACTTGTTTATATGGAGTGCATAAATCTCAGCTATGTATGAGAAGTTTAGATCTACTGCACTGATGTTATGGCCAATTACATATTGTTATTTTCTTATGATTCCTCTGGCATTAACCCTACCTGACACATGGGTTGTGCTGGGCAAGATCCCTTGTCGGATCATTGCATGACAAACAAAGCAAATATAGAGGTGAAAAACAAGTGATCTGTCATCTTCAAGCTTGTGCCAGATCACATACATGTGGAAACTATGAAGATATCAATGCTATGGAGATAATTTTGTGTACAATGGTATTTTGATAACAATCCTTGCCAATATTTTAACATTATCTGGATTCTTTAATTTTGTGTACAATGGTATTTTGATAACAATCCTTGCCAATATTTTAACATTATCTGGATTCTTTTCTTGCTAATTATCATTATCTCAGGAAACTATATTCCTGTATAAGTAACACAATTTGATCGTGCAACATAGGCAGTGGTTAAAATGGGTAACAACATCCACTTCCTCACTGAAAATGAATTGTAGCATTGGTATCTGATGCATCATTCCACTTCAAAAATGGAAATCCTGTAACAGACTCTTGAATGAAATTTCCAATATGCTTCTTGTTTCTTATATGATTAAGATTTTTATACTCCCTTGGATTAATACTAGCCAATATCAGTGCCTAAGGTTAGCAAAATAATGAGGATAAAGATGGTAATGAGGATAAAGATGACAGCCTGAGAAGAATCAGAAATTGATTTCAAATTAATGATGACTAACCATATTTGGACTACAATCTCAATCATATTTATCCTTATTTCCATATTTATTATTACCATATTTATCATGATATATTATCTTGTTTATTATTATATTTTCTAGATATTATTTTAGCAATCTGTATAAATAAGTTTGTTAGCCTACGATAATAATAATAATGAAACAATTGTTTTCTCTTTATTCTTTTTTTCTATCTCTATCTATTTCAACATGGTATTAGGACAATGATTCTTCACTTCTTCTTCTTTTCTTCCAACCACCATCAACCCACGGATTGCTGCAAAGAGTGACCAGACGAGGTCTTCCTCGTCGGTGTCAAGATGGACAACGAGGTGATATAAAGGTCGGAACAGACGATCATTGTGATCAGAGTAGTCGACACCATCCTCACCTTTGGCGTCAGCTCCACCATTGTCCTCGCCCTACAAAGCTTCTTCTCGCAAGGTATGAAACGAATATCATGCATGCTCTTCCTCAACTCCATCACCGCCTGCCCCGTCCTCGTCCAAATCCTCACCAAGACCAAACTGCTCAACTCAAAGATCGGTCGCATCTTTATCTCTGCCACCATGACCAATAATGCCATCATGTGGACCCTCTTCACCCTCACGGTCGACCTCTCGGAGTTTGATCCATTGTTGTCGCTCTAGATCACCCTCTCAGAGTTCGCCTTCATGACCTTTTGCTTCGTTTGCATCCGACTATTGATGCGTCGGCTGTTGTAGAGGATCCCTGATGGCCAACTGATCAATGACTCCACGTTTGCCCCCCTTCTCATCTTCATTATGCTCGCTAGGGTGCTAACGGAATCCATAGGCGTCTACTCCATCACCGGAGCGTTCTTTGCCGGATTGGTGGTAATGACTTTGTTGGCGGTGTTCCTCCACCGACACAGGTGGCACTTGGTGGGGACCACAACGACGTGGTTCCTCCTCGACATCGTGTTCTGCAGCTAGAACTTGATGCAGAAGGACATCTGCCAAGCGATCAACCTCATGAATTCGACAAAGGACATGAACACGCTCCAGGAGGTGTTCGGCACCTTCCTCGGCTACTGCTCGCCGTCTACTTCATCGAAAGCATCGGAAGGTATTTGATCCAACTCATCGGCTTCTTCATGATGTCCCTTTCATGTTGATCGTGGGTATTCAATACAGCTACCTGCGTGATCATAACGTCACCCTCTTCGCTCTCACTTTCTTCTTCGCCAACTTTAGCCCCAACAAAACCACCTTCGTGTTGCCGACGAAGCTCTTCCCAACTCGAATCTGCTCCACCTGCCACGTCATTAGCGCCGCCTCCGACAAGGCTAGTGCTCTCATTGCTACGTTTGTCATGCAGAGTTACACGTTGAACCAGGAGCTCGATAAAATCCGCAAGTCGTCCTTGCCTTCACCAACATGCTCAGATTCTTCTTCACCTTCCTTGTGTCAGAGACCAAGGGTCAGTCCCGAGATCTCTGGTGAGAACAAGAGAGCTAGAGCCAAAGCATACGCCGACGCTTGTGAGGACCACCACCTCTTTCACCGCATTGCTTTGTTTTCTTCGACAGAACAAACAACAAGGAGACACTCACCTATTGCTAGCCGTCGAGAAGGGTGGTCCGTGGCATGCCCCATAACCATGGGGTACCCAACCCCTCTTTCTCTCTTCACTCCGCCAAGTTTCTCTTCTCCTCTTCGACAAAGCAGCGACGAGGACCAGAAGCAGATCCTCTCCTTATTATCTCCTTGCTTTCATTCTTCATCGGCATCAGGAAGCACTACAACTTCGGCGCCATGGGCGAGTACCTCACCAAGCGCATGTTGCTAGTGGATGTTGTCCAAGAGCATCATTTTTCAAGGACATGGTCCTCTCTTCCGATGGCCAGTTCGCCTTATTTGGCTCCTGGGAGGGTGACCTTTGCCTCTAGGATCTCACTACCAGATTCACCAATTAATCATCTCTGTCGCTTCTCCGTCGACAACCGCCAGATTGTGTTGGCCTCACACGACTGTCACTAGATGGGGGATTACTAGTTTACTAGAGTTTTCTGCTTTCTTAGTTACCATCGCTCATCATCGAGATCCTCATCCAGATCTCTCACCTCCTTTTTTACAATGCGGAGGTCAATGCGTCTGTTGCTTACCAGCTCTCTTATCGAGAATAGATGCGGAGGTCAAGGTGCTCACTGCTCGTTATGGAGATCCTTTTCCAGATCTTCCAGCAGTTCATTGACATCAATGTCATCATGTACTACGCGCCGATACTCTTCTAGATTATGGGGTTCCATAATGACGCCTCCTTCCTGTCTGCCGTCATCATCGGGATCTTCAACGTCTTTTCCACCGTCATCGGCGTCAGGTCGGAGGAGGTCATCCCGCAGTTGGGCACTAGTCAGTGCTGTGCATTCAACTTCTCCAGCACCTCCATCTTGACTTTTACCACCTTGGCCTTTGCTTGGTGTCTGCGTTTATCTGCGCATGCACTTTCTTCATGACCTTCCGGTGTTTACGTCTATGCACACACGCACCTTCTTCATGGTCTTCTGGTGTTCGCGTCTATCCATGTGTGCACCTTCTTCATGGCCTTCTAGTGTCCACGTCTATCCGTGCGCACATATTCTTCATTGTCTTCGGGTGTCCACATCTATCCACGCGTGCATCTCCTTCCTGACCTTCTGGCATCCACGTCTATCTGCGCGTGCATCTTCTTCATGGCTTTCATGTTGTACATCATCTTATTCTCCTCATTAACCTCTCCCTCCTCCGTTTTCTGGTTAGCTTCTTTTCGTCTGCGCCTTTTCAAATCTCACTTCTCTCATTTGTGACAGTTGTCACCAGAGAACAACACACAACAAATATTTTTTCGAGTTTTGCTCAACACACAACAACAAATTTTCTTTTTTTCCCCCCTCTTTTGCTCTAGTAAATTTCAGCTATCAAAAACTGCATCCTTCTTTCTTTGCTACTTTTGTTTTATTGTCACCGAGTGGGGTACCTCCCGGTGTGCGGGAATAACACCCCTGGGGCGTGACAACTTTTCTTCCAACTACGGATTGGGTTCTAGCCTTCAAATAGCAGCTCTTCATCTTTTTTATTGTTCTCTTCCATCAAAACAAAGTCCAGAACCATGTCAGATCTGTTATATCGTTGGTCGGAGAAGATGTTCTCGATTAATTGACAATCAAATTTAACATTCAACATCAGCCCGTTGAATTTGTCGGGGGTACTGAGGATAAAGATGACAGTCCAGATAAGAATCAGAAATTGATTTCAAATTAATGATGACTAACCATATTTGAACTACAATCTCAATCATATTTATCCTTATTTTCATATTTATTATTACCATATTTATCATGATATATTATCTTGTTTATTATTATATTTTCCATATATTATTTTAGCAATCTGTATAAATAAGTTTGTTAACTCACGATAATAATAATAATGAAGCAATTGTCTTTTCTTTACTTTTCTCTTTATTCTTTCTTTCTATCTCTATCTATTTCAACACAAAACAATGAATGAAATCAACAATCTACTTTGTTTTCATTTACAGAAGGCTGAATATCAGGCCAAGAACACCAGAGCAAAGAATGCAAAGGAAGAGAATGAGGAGTTAGATGAGGAAGAGGATGATTATCTCTGTGCAGCATGTGGAGAGAGTTCTGTGTTAGACAATTTCTGGATTTTCTGTGACACTTGTGAGAAATGGTTCCATGGGAAGTGTGTAAAAGTCACCCCTGCAAAGGCTGAGCACATCAAGAACTACAAGTGTCCTCGCTGCAGCAACAACAAACGGATCCGGACCTCATGAGATCAGCTCTTCCAAAACCCTCCTATTTT
>JBBMKF010000002.1:6048608-6075889 GCA_037834155.1 Curcuma caesia | reverse complement strand
TACAGATGTGTCATGGGGACTGCTAAGTCACATAAAAGAATAAAAGTAAATGGGAATATTAGCAGATGATAGTTTTTTGACCCAACCCAACACAGAATACAATTTTGTGGTTGAGAATAATCAAAATCAATCGTGCTTGGCTTGAAGAAGGCTTGTGTTTCAGTTTCAGCTTCAATTTTGAGATGTTAAGTGATGAGTAATCACTCATGAATTTGGAGGATTCTGATAGCACCAATCCACGAGAAGCCTGGCTTGAAGAAGGCTTGTGTTTGTTACATGACCGGCTGATGTAGAATCATCTATTGTTATAGATCGATTAGATCCTGATGGTACTGCAGGGAGTTGTCTTGCTGTTGGGCAGAGCTTCTTCAACCGTTGAAACCCCTGCAAGTACAAATGTCCATGCAAACTGCAACTTACAACTTGGGAAAACAAGAGAAACTATGAAAAACTGAATTGCAGAGCAGAATAGTGCAGCAAGTAACCAAAAGCAGGAAGTTGATTATGTAACAGAGAACAAAGAGGCAATTAGATCACTTAAAAAACAAATTTATTCATTTTCTACCAACTTTAAATTTTTGTGTGTGTGTGTGTGAACTTACAGGACAATGGGAAAAAGTTTAAAAAAAAAAAAGCAAGGAAAATTCTAAACACGAGCAAAGAATTCTGAACTCTGTCCATAATGGGAAATCTTTCCAACATCTTATTTCATTGTCTTCTTCCTCGTAGGAAACATGGAAATTAACTTCCATAAATTGTTATCTCAACTTCCTCGTAGGAAACTTTTCTTTTGCCTTACACCACTGGCCACATTGTTATCTCAACTTCCATAAATTGTTTCATCAACCGGCAAGCATCCTCATCAGATTTGGTAAAAGCAATATGTTTCAAACAGAAAAGAAAAGAAACGCTTTTGGATCAAATTAACGAAGCAAGTGTTGGATCCATAGTAACGAGACAAACAAAAGAACCAGAATAATCAAGCATTGATTCTGAAGAAATATTTGAACATCATCGATTCTAATAAACTGCTTCAAAAATCAACATTTTTGAATTCAAATAAGTGAGAACCGGTCCAATTAATTACCTAACCAGAACCAACGATGATGTTGTTGATCGGAATAAAAATCAGCTTGACGAAGAACCCAACAAACCCCATCATTGTTTCAACTTGGAAACCATATGCTCAGACTTCTGTTACAATGAAAGAGGCAAACATCAGCTAGAATAAATAGATGAATAGCAAACATTGAAATAAAGTTATTCTCCACAAATTAATTTTTTTCCAGTGAGCTTGTGATGAATGCATCTATATAAACTACGACTAGATTTAAGGACATTAACTTTGAAATTTGTGTGGTTCTTAGAAGTTAGATAACCAGTTAGAGACGATAGCATTCCTGGTATATTAGAACACACAGAAAAAAGATGTAACCAGCTATGCTTCCTCAAAACGAGAGGATTATATTCGTCTGCACTTCACAGGCACAGTAGCATAAAAAAAATGCAAATGCAAGCTTTGAAAACAAAGTAAGCAACTAACCTGCTCAGAATAAGGCAGATACTTGCCATCAAAAGTAACAACCACTCAATCTTTTCCGTCAACGCCCTTTACTTTGTTAACCAAACAGTAGAAATCTATAGCCGACATACTGAAATGTAAAACCAGCCATTAAAATATCAGTTCCCTAGGAGAGAGGAAGAAAGAGGAGAAAATAGCTTGAAGGAAAAGAATCAGAAGAGAGGTGAATCAGAACCATCATGAAGCCAATGCAAGAAGTCATATGTAATTTTATATTATAGTAAGATTTCACAAGTCTCAGTAGGTGTGAAGAGGCAATAACTTGCCTCAAAGCTAGCATGCAATAGGCAAATTAGTGTACACAAATCTGCTAGAATCCTAGGATTGACTGTGAATCTTCCTCAGCATTTGCAGTTGATAATTATTTCTATAACAGATATGGTAGGTCATTTGTGTTGGTTTTATAAGCATAGACTTCCAGGATAAGTTTGCTTAAGCATTTCAAACTTTCAGCAATATGGCTACTTGTAGCCAGCTGGTTTTACTTGTTTGCTGAGTAATGAGATACATCCAACGATAGAAAATGATAATACCAGTTAATTAATGGCTCAAGACCTCAGTAGTACACAATTATTGATCCTCTCACCAAGCCTGATAACAAGTTTTCTTTACAACCAGTTTTTTGAATTCAACCCAATTACTTGGCAGACAATGCAAACCACATAGTTAACCTTGGGCCTGATTTAATATTAGGAGATTTATTCAAGGTCAGTAGTCCCTCAAGTAGGAATGCGTTAATTGTACACAATCTACATAAGGCCATTCAAGGTCATTCAAGTCACAAAGGAAACAGTATCAACAATATAACACAAGATAGGCTTCAGATTCACTTACATGCCATCACCAAATTCTTCATTAATGATCTCTTTGATGCTTTCTCCAAAATGCATAACTGCTTCATTTAATCTAATAAATTAAAAAATAATGGGTAGTGTCAATAGACAATTCTAAAATGGCATAAACTAATATTGGTAAATGAAATGGGAATGAATGATGATAAAGAAAACAAAGATTCCATACAATTAGCATACCTAGAGATTATAATTCCCTATTCAAAAGCCTTTCAGTTTCCAATTTTATACCACAAACAACCAGTTATATCCTTCAAAAATAAATGAAAGAATAACACTGAGATTGACTAATCAAATCCAAAGACATTCCTTGTACATGCAGTTCAGTGAAATTTCTCTGGAGAAACTAAATCATATGAAACCTCATATAATATATCCTATACAAATTCTCTATACCAAAGAGTCTCTACTACACTCGACAGAGACAGCTAGGTAAGGCAGGTCAGGTATGCAGAATTTACCTACTATTTGAATTGGATCCCTTTTAACAGGTACCCAATCCAATCTAAACTCCAACTAAACCTTGGCATATAACTATGCAACCTACCTGTTTAATCTAGGTAAGGCAGGTCAGGTATGCGATATTTACCTACTATTTGAATTGGATCCCTTTTAACAGGTACCCAATCCAATCTAAACCCCAACTAAAACTTTGCATATAACTATGCAACCTACCCGTTTAATCAGATGGATATTCACCTGCTAGGTATTCCAAACCCACTATGAGATAACTCAGTTAGGAAACATATTTGAACTAATAGGTTCATGCAGGACCTAAATTTGTCTATGGTATCAAAATATTATATAAGTATACTAACGATTAAATTTGTAAACCACATCACACACATAGAATCTCAATGAATAGGTATATAAATATTATAATAAATTTGATTTATATTATACTAAACTTGAACCCATATAATGCATGCAAATATCTGAATACTAAGACTCAAACGAACAATTTAGTATAGATGAGAGTTCAATCTAACATCACGAGCATACTTAATTGTTGGAGATCTAGTCAAAATGATCCTTGGGGTGGTGGTGGGGGGTACACATTTGAAGCAGTTAATAAAAGCCAAGATGTAAGGAAAAAAACAAATATCCCAACTCCAAGCAAAGGCACAAGGTGATGGTCAAGTGTGCCTTCACTCTCCCTTTTTTTCTTCCAAGATGTGTACTCTTGCAAGAAGATAATGCACCAACTCCAAAAAAAAAACACCAGTAAAGCCTTCAAAATCATCATATCTTGGGTTTGTTACTCAATGACTCATGCATTTTGATGCATTATTACACAAATACTCTCACTTACATGTAAGAAAAGGGTTTCATCATATTGATGATGCAGTGGACCAAATTTTGAACAACATGAAACCACCTAATTGGTGCATAATAGTTCCCAACAGATGATAACTAACCATGGTGATTTTGAATCACCATTCCAACAATAGAGGGCAATGCTTTAAAAAGCAGCCTAGGTGATTGCCTAGGCAGTTTTGACCTGCTCTGCATTCGCCTAAGTGGAAGGTGATTCACATTGAGTGTACAATTTAAAAGGTGGTCCATGCAATTTGCCTAGGTGATCCAAGCGGTTTGGTGAGAAAAAGATTGATTTTTTTTTTGTTTGGTTCACTTACTAAAGATAACCTTAATTTCTATCTAGCTTCACCTGAACACTCTTTGGTCTTCTCCCAAGTTCTCGAAAGTGTGCTCATCTTCCTTTATTCCACACAATGCCAAGCTTCTGCCTATGATTTTGGCTATCTTTTGGTTGTGATTTCCCCTCTTCTCTTTTGTAGGTGTGTTTCTTAGTTTGCCTCTTTGTTTTCCTCTATATTTTTAGTTGGTTTTCAATTATATTTTCATGGTTCTTCTCTCTTCTCGTTTCAACATGGCCTATTTTTTTTCCTTTTATCGTAACTAAATTATTCTTTCCATAGTTACTTGAGTTATGCCATCCACTGCATTTCTATAAATCCTTCAAGTTGTTCATTGTGACCTAGTTCTCCTTTTATGTTCAAGCTGAGATGCCCATGAAAATCTTAACTAGTGTATTATAATTTTTTGGAATTTTGTTGCTAAATACGCCATGCGCAGAATTTTTTTTAATCAAAATTAGTTGACTTGTAGACTAATAGAATTAGGGATTTGGTCAGCCGTCTCTCCCTGCCCTCGCTTCGCGCCAACCAGCTGACCGACTGTCTATGCCCTTGATCCATGCTTTAATATTGCTAGAGGGTCGGTAGGAGTGTTAAGTAATATGAGCTAGTGTTTTAGTTCAAAAGGTTGACGGTCCAAATGTTTGAAAGAAAACTACACCAAGTATTTCTAGGAGTGCCAAATAGAGCTTTGAAGTCCTTTTGAATTCAGAAGTTCTAAGAATCACATCGATTGACAAAAACATGTCATTTTGGAGAGAAAAACTCAAAATCATCCGATGCTAATCGATGAAATATCATCAAGGAAAAAACAGGAGTAAAATCAAGGTTCAAATAGAGACGAAGAAATCAGCAAAAGATACCGACCGATAGATGGCAGGCTCCTGGACAAGATCAGGTCGAAAGGACCGGAAGGGCGGTTCCATCATCTCCCGGATGAGCTCATCCGAAAGCGCAGGGACGGCGGCACGAAGGGCGTTGACGGTTCCAGGCTTGAGTTGGGCCTGACGACGGAACAGCTGGGCAACATACACATTGGTGAGGCCCGTCTCCGCCGCTATCTCCGAGTAACTCTTCCCCGAGTGCCTCTTCGCCAACAGAAGCCTCTCCGCCACTGCCTTCGCCACCGCGGTCCCGTTGGTCTCCTCCATCTTTCTCTTCGTCGCCTGCGAATTTGTTAGGTTACCTGAAGATAAAAGACCTTTCGGATTTTTATAGTTTTAATCGGACTCGGGAAGACGCCACGCCGCCACTGGACGG
Source organism: Curcuma caesia (assembly GCA_037834155.1). Taxonomy (NCBI): domain Eukaryota; kingdom Viridiplantae; phylum Streptophyta; class Magnoliopsida; order Zingiberales; family Zingiberaceae; genus Curcuma; species Curcuma caesia. Next base: position 6,070,538 of record JBBMKF010000002.1, on the reverse strand, counting down.
TGAGCTCGACAAGTTGATAGCAAAAACTGCCATAATTTGTGGCAGAAAATAATTGAGGAAAATTTAGGAAAACAATTTTTAATTTTCCTAATAACATAATTTTAAAATATTTTTTTCCAAACAAAAAATGTACAATAAAAATTTGGGCCTTACAGTCCATGGCTAAAGCGGCCCACGGGCTAAGGAAGTCATGGCTCAGAACGAGACTACCAAAGGCCGTACCAAACCGGGCCAATACATGGGCCTAAAGACGTCTCAGCCCACGTAGCTAAAGACCTCTTCCCGCGCGCGCGAATGCAAACGAAACTAAAAACACTCCCGCGCGCTTCCTCCAGGCAAATGCGGCAAGCGCTTATTGGAATTCATCTCACCTCTCGCGTCGGCGTTAAATAGACTGACGCCTTTTTCAAGCTCACCGATACCTATCTCGTCCTGAATACCCACTATCAACGGCAGGGAAGGAGCAAGGAACTGGGAGGGAGAGATGGAGGATTTGGGAGCTTTCAGGCGATTTGCAAACCCTTTGCTTTTCAATCTCCAGAAGTTGGAGTTGGAGCTGACTTGCGCCATATGGTATTTCGTTTGTCTTCTTGACTCAATCCCCTCTTTTATGGCTCACAAGAAAGTTCTAAGTTGATTCAACACGCATGTTAAAGAAGGCTTCTTGATATATGATGGTTTCATGAAACTAGCAGCAGAAAGTTTTAAATTTTAGTGAAGTTCCTCGTTCTTTTCTTTTTCTCTGTTCCTGTGGGAAGAGTTAATCTGCTATGCATCACTCAGCGTCTGCTTAACCTTGCTGCAGGAGCAACTATCATTTTATAGATGTAGTGCATGCTGACTTTTTTCTGTGACATCTAACTTCAATTTCCTTTAATATTTTTTTTTCTGAACAAAATTTCCCTTTGATAACTTATGCTAGTGAACAAATTTATTTGTCACATAATCTTCAGAACTTATCAAAATAGTGGAAATCTCAAGTTTGTTTGATTCAAGCAGTCTGCTTATGTTTCATTGATATGTTAAAGTATTCACACAATCTTAACCTCAAGTATGTGTACTGCCAAAAAAAGTTTCATGCTTGATTTATCATTACTCTATCTTTGCAACTTATGATGTTATCTCTCGCCTAATAGAGTTCTTCTTGTTTTGTAATGACACAAAATTCCATCAGCAGCATGTTGAGGATAGATAAATTGAATTAGTTCTTTCAAAATTCAAAGAGCTCTTAAATCTGCTTGCAGGTGTTGTTGAGTTTTATAGTGTTCTAATCTATTGCCTCCCAACTTTGACAGCTTAAGACTACTCAGAATGCCAATGTTGTTACCATGTAACCATATGTACTGCAGGTTTGTGCTTCTGCGCTACTATAACTGATTATACATGATTAGTTTTTGCATGTAACACAGTTTGTTTGGTCGTCTCCAGATCTTGTATTACTACTACCACGACAAATACACAAGACTGTGCTGTGTGTAAAGCACCTTTTTCTGAACAAGGTATATATATTCATATCAAATATAGATCCATTGATCCAGGCTTATTATTCTCATGTCTAAATAAATGGTGCAGATTTAAGGGCTGCAGGTCACATTGAAGCGATTGCACATATCTGCAAAAACATGACTTCTACGGTCAATGCTGTTGTGAATCAAGGTCCGCCAGTTGCTATTTCTGGTACCATCCGAGCTCCATTTCCGTATGTTGAATTTTATTAATTTACTATTTTGAATAAATAATAAATTTGCCACTTTGACTGATATGTGACTAGGCACAAAGACGCATTCAGATGTAAGGCCAGATTCTGGCAACAATAACTTGACAGAGAAATTTGAACAACTTACAGATATCATAGATAAGCAGAGGCCATTTCATGTTAAGTCTAGTGCAACATTGTTCGGATGTATGAATCCATTAGAAAACAAGCTCGAGGGAAAACCACTTGAACACAAGCTGAATGCAGGTGAGAAAGTCAGCGAAGAAGTTGAGATCAATAAGTTCCTTGCACCAGGGGATACATTCAGTCCTCAATCCTCTGGCTGCCAAAAATATTCAGATAATGACAGTTATGACGGACGAAGTGAACCAGTAAGTTCCATCCGCAAAAGAGAATCTTCATTTTTAGTATTTTAGGATTTGGTTACTTATTTTTCTATTGAATTTCTTATGCGCAACTTCTTAGTTAACCTACAAGTTAATTGTTCCCAGATCACTGGACAATTGCCTGCTACACTGTCATTCAAGAGAAGTGCAGATAATGAAACCTGCCTAATGGAAAATGGCATTTTGGTCGAGTCAAAAAAGCAGAAGTTAAATGAGGATAATGGTTAGTACTATGTATGATTTTGAATCATGTTAGTCAACTATATGGATCTAACCGCTAGTTTTTTGCTTAATGCAGATCACATACACGAAAAACCTATTGTAAAGTGTGCATTTTGCCATACTTCAATAGCCACTGAGGTATTTTATTACATGTGGACATAGAGTTGTTATTTTTTTTTTATTATTATTTTTGCACGATCACTAATTGTCCTCAGTTGGCTATCCTTAAAAATTTAGCAAACCTCTTATTAATTAATGGATTTTTTTCAGGGATCTGGACCAATGTTACATTATCTTAATGGAGAACCAATGACAGACGAGCAAGCGTCACAACCCAATGTCTTGCATGTCCATCAAAAATGTATAGAATGGTAAAGTCACAATCTCCTGGATGTTTTAATGTCATGCGCATTGTTACGTTGTCACTAGCTCAGAGTAGCTGTTCCTTGAGTTTTAGTTATCTGTTTGCATATCTATGATGCTGACGGACAATGGCATATTATTGACAAACTTTTGTTTGTGATAATCTACTCATTATGAAGTTTTCATGGGCTCAATATTTCTTCTAATACACCCATGCCAACCACTAATCCAGGGCACCACAAGTTTATTTTGTTACCGAGACTGCTATGAATTTGGAGGCCGAGCTGTCACGCGCATCAAAGATCAAATGCAGTCACTGTGGCTTAAAAGGAGCTGCACTCGGGTGTTACAACAAGAGCTGCAGAAGAAGTTATCACGTTCCTTGTGCTGATGCACTCTCGGACTGCAGATGGGACTATGTAAACCAATGCTTTGCTCGAAAACTAATGAGCCTCATTTTTCAATTTCTTACCTGCAATTGAGGAACTTTAATCATTGTAAATCTACTTTCTTGTGCCAGGAGAAATTTCTTTTGCTTTGTCCAATGCACTCTTCACATAGACTTCCTTGCGATAGATCCACTAACAAGAAAAAGACATCAGCAAACACCACACTGTATGATTTCTTTTTCTCAATATTTGAGCTGCTTAAGACTGGGAATTCCTTTTGATTTTTTGCGTGTTGTGTTAGATGCCATTCCGATCCGATGGATCAGCCCCCGTGCACAAAGCATTTTGGAGAAGCTTGGACTGCATCACCATGTGTAACAAGAGAATGGATACTTTGTGGATCTGCCTTGTCCAGGGAGGAGAAGGTAATCATGTTGATGCCTTAGAAAGCAAACATTTTATTTATTTCAACTGTCTACCATCGTCAAGCCTTTCTTTGTTTGATGCTTGAGCAATTCTCACAGAAAATGGTGAATGAATTTGTGACCTTATCCGGTGCTTCTACAACCAGCGCATGGAATTCGGGCATAACACACGTGATCGCTGCCACGGATGAACATGGTGCTTGCAGCAGAACGCTCAAAGTTCTAATGGCCATCTTGGGCGGGAAGTGGGTTCTACGTGTTGACTGTAAGTACCTTCGCCCTCATACTATTTTTTTCCCTTCTTTCTTTGCATTTTCCTTGATGTCATGAAATTATCATTTCAAATTTTGTTGATCATACATTCATCACTTTCAGGGCTTAAGGCCTGCATGGAGGCTGGCTATCCAGTGGCGGAAGAACCTTATGAAATCACCCACGATATTCATGGATCATTTGATGGTCCAAGAAATGGGCGACTGAGAGTTTCTCAAAAGGTAGACGCATTTCTTGCTCTGTTATTACTTTTTTTATCGATTCCAATTCAGTGTCCACAGGAAGTGATTATTTGTCTCTGATCTTACTATTCTGTTGCAGGCGCCAACACTGTTTTCAAGTCTGTCCTTTTACTTTAATGGTTATTTTATGCCAAACTACAAGAAATATCTTGAGACTTTGATTTCTGCTGCCGGCGGAAGATTTCTGGAGCGAAGTGAGGTTGTGCCAACAACATTGATAGTTTATAGTGCAGAGCCTCCACAAGGAAGCGACCCAAATGACCTGAATGGAGTGATCAAGAAGAGAAGAGAAGAGGCTGAGAGTTTTGCTGCCAATACTTCCTCTCGAGTGATTCCACACACGTGGCTTTTGGACGCCGTTGCTTCCTGCAATCTGCCACAAATTGTGTGATTGTTCTCCGATAGAACCACCAGTGAAATCTGTAGGTGAAAATTGATGAGGACTACCTTTGCAGCTTGAGGCAATCCGAATGTTCTCGGGCATGAAATTGTAGTACGATGTGATTCTTATTTCTGTGGGTAGCAATTGGATCGAGATTGGAGAATGATATGCATTATGAATCATTTTCTAGAATTGTAAGGAGGTTTCGTAGACGTGGCACGAAGGATGATTCACGCTGGAATCATTTTCTACCACATAGGAAGAAGAACCAGGAGGTCGTATGCAACTCAGTTTGCTCGGACTACGGTTACAAGTGGCGAACGTGACCGACGCATTTGTCACGCAAAGCCACCGCTTCGCGACCTCCTGTAACGTACGCCCGCCATGCACATCGCCACGTATAGAGACCATGCAGTATCCACGGGTCTCTTCGTCCTTCCCTGCTGCACTCATCCCCTCTCCCTCTCTCTCTATATATGCATCCGGATGTTAACGAAAACAGAGACCGCAATTTGTATTTCACTTTCTGTTCTAGCAAGGGAAGGGAGAGGAAGGGAAGATGACGGAGCCGAAGGATGCGATGTCGACGGTGGCAGCGCAAGCGCCGGTGACCCTGGAGAGGCGGATACGGACTGACTTGGAGGAACACCTTTCAAAACCTTGTAGTTCTCCCTCTTATTAATTTTTGTTTTTATTCATTTCAACTTGATATGTAAGACAATAATTTCTTTACACATCTTTTGAAAAATAAAGATTTGGCGAGAGGATTAGTGGCTCCCGACGTATATCATCCTGAAGGCACCAAAGAGCACAAGCATCATCAGCTCAGTGTTCTACAGCAACATGTTGCCTTCTTCGACTTGGACGACAATGGAATCGTTTACCCTTGGGAAACTTATGCGGGTTAGTGGACTATTACTCTGTGCTAAACCCGGAATCATATTCCATTTTTTTTAAAAAAATTTCTACGTATGACAGGTTCAAGACTTATTGGCTTCAATCCTTTTATGTCACTGCTGATTGCAATCGTAGTTAATGCAACTTTGAGCTACGCAACTCAACCAGTAAGTTTCATTGCTAATGCGGACAATTAGTTAATTAAATTTTGTTTTTGCAGTAAGAGTTTTGTGCATTGCAGAGCTGGATACCCTCTCTGTTTTTCCCTATATACATACACAACATCCATGCAAGCAAACATGGCAGTGATTCCGGATCTTACGACAACGAGGGAAGGTATTATCTTTGTCTTAATACTACTACTAATCATTTGGAAAACCTAATTATAAATTGAATATTCTTGGAATTTGGGTATTTGGTTATAGATTTGTGCCGGTGAACTTTGAGAATATATTTAGCAAGTACGCACGGACGGATCCCAACAGGCTCACTTTCGTCGAGCTGTGGAGGATGACAGAAGGCCAAAGAGTTGCTTACGACTTCTTTGGATCGTGAGCTTTAATCTAATTCAATTCCTAATTTTTTTTTAAAAAAATGCAATTAGTCTTAATAGAAGACGTGTTGAATAGGATTGCAGCGAAGCTCGAATGGATAGTTTTGTACCTGTTGGCGAGAGATGAAGAGGGATACCTTCCGCGGGAAGCCATCAGGCGTTGCTTTGATGGAAGCTTGTTCGAGTACTGCGCTAGCCAGCGAGAGTCGTACGAGAAGGTGGATTAGAGTGATCGATGTTGGGTTTGCTAGTTACGTTATGCTTGCTTATTTATGAACTCTGTGTGGTATTTCTGAGTAACGTTGGCTGAATGTATTCGTGGTTCCCCATAATTAATTAACTGTTTCGATGAATAAATATTCCTTAAGGACTGTTAGGAACTACAATATTCCATGAAACGATAATTATTGTTGGAGATGCCAACGAATTTGAAGCGCGGGGCTGCTTCAAACAACGGCCAGGGAAAGTCTGAAACTCTATGGAGACATTTAATTTCCACTGACTTCAGTTGGAATGCTCATACATTAACGATGGATGCTAATTAAGCCTTTACCCTTTACCCTTTACGAGCTTTTTTTGTTTTTTGAGTGAAGGCTGGTCTTTAGACGTCTGTTTGTTAAAAGAAAATATCATGAATTTGTGGGTTAATTGGCTATATGATAGATTTACTCTATTTTTACAAAGATGAAAGCCAAAAAAACTTTGCACGTTGTTGAAGACTGCGTAAGAAATCAAGCAATTGATAAATGTTTTCAGAAACTTGCATGTGATGCAAGCTATAAATCCAACCTATGTAGACATAACTTTCAATTTGAAAGTTGGAAGTAGCTCTAATTTTCGTTATTAAATGCTAGCTAGCTGAGACAGAAGACATCTTAATGGTCTAACTACCTTTGCTTTTTGCATGCCAATCTGTCTAAATCAAAGTACCATTTATTGAACAAAATTTACTCCATGTCTACTATATAGAAAACAAATTTGATCTCTTATAAACTTACATTTACACGATGACTCTGGTGAAACGAGGGGTATCTCCACACAGTCAGAGGAGATAGGAACCAACGAAGTCCTCTGCCTCTCTCTCTCTCACATGATGGATGACAATGACACGCAGTTGAAAGGAAACGTCCAAAAGGAGACCCCTCCGTGAGTCAATTAGTCCTCCACAAAGGTACAAGCATCGATTACCCCTCTCTTCTCAAGTACACATGCAATGCCCTTCCTCTACATTGTCATCCTTTTCATTTATTGCTGCTCAATTATTTCTCCCATCAACCTTCAGTAATCTGCAATGAATTGGTGAAAGCAAGAGAAGCCACTCAGGAGCAAAATATTGAAGCAGGCAAACAAAGATTCGGTATTTTTTTCATCAGGGACACCATTTGTCTCCGCTTGTTAGTAACACATACCATCTTTTTTCTTCATTAAACTCCTGGCAAACAGCAAGCAGATCACAAGGAATGCAACTCCTGCAGCACTTCCCACGACTATGGCCACCGTCTTCTCTGTTTGCCCTGGTTCCCAGTACGATATGCATATGCTCGAACTTAGAAAAGGATTGATATTTACTTGGCTTAAGAATAAAGAAGTTATTTGCAGCTTCGGTTTGGAATAAGGAATATATATAACTTAAAATGTGATCTTTGATGCAAGTTAATCGATGAAGGTATAGCAGTCACCTTCTCCACCGACACTTCCTACGCCGTGGGGGATGCCATTGGTGTAATAGCTGTAGCTGATGTAGCACTTGTCGAGGTAGATTTGGCCGGAGGCCGCGCCGCCGCACTCCACCTCCGACTTCTGAACGGCTTGGGCGACGCACTCTCCGCAGTCGGCCACGGAGAGGTCGCCCTCGCATTGTGCCATGGCGTACACGGACGCGTAGCTGGTGGCGTAGAATCCATGGCCGGCGGCGACCCCGCCCTGGAGCTGGGCCAAGGCGGTGCCGCGTTTAGTCTCGAAGCCGCTTCCGCTGCCGCCGGAGCCGCAGGTCTTGTATAGCATTTGGGTGCCGGAGACCTGGGGGAATCCGGGGGCCTGGTATAGGGCGTAGCACCCGTTGAGCTGGACGCGTGCGGCGGCCGCAGAGCCGCCGCAGAGGGAGGTCCACATAGGGAGGACCCGCGCGGGTGACGCAGGCGGAGCAGGCGGAGGAGGACAGGTCTCCGCGGCATTGGAAGAGAGCGAACAAGGGCTGGCCGCCGGGGGAGGAGGATGAGGCGGTGACCTTATAGAACTTGGAGGTGGCGGCCTGGGCGGTAAGGGCGGAGGAGACGGAGGCGAGAGGGTGAATGTAGGAGTAGGCGGCGGAGAGAGTTTGGTTGGCGCAGCCCTTATAGACAAGGGAGAGGATGTCTCCGGCGACAGCGGAGAGGGGTAGGAGGAGGAGGAGGAGGAGGAAGGAGAGGAATGGGAGTAAGGTGACGAAGATTTGGCAAGGGGAGAGGAGGAGGAGGTGGTGGTGGTGGAGTTGGGTTCTAGTAATGCCCATGGAGTTTCTCCTTCACACTCTCACTGACCACTCTCGTTTCTCAGTCAGTTTTAGAGCTGTTTCCTTTTTTTTAATTTATTTTGTTTGTTAATACGGCAAAAATTTTCCAAACTGCATTACTACTTTTCAAAACTATTAAAAAAACGCTACAAATTTTCAAAATCTCCAAGCGTCCGACATAATAGCCTGAAATAATCTATCCGTACATCGTCCTGAACGAATCACTCTACAACCTGAAAAAATAACAAATTTTTTAATATATATATATATTATCATTTTGACGTCAACAGTTTGTGCTGCAATATAAAAATAATGATTTGAAGTCAACAGCTCGTGCTGCAATACCATAAAGACGCATCAAAGCAAATCCACTCGTTAATTGCTGTTCTGGGAGTCTGCTTTCTTTGACCATTCCTCCACCTTTTGCCTTAAAAGCATTTGAGTTGGTAGGTGGCAAAATGCAACTACTCTTTCCAAGAAAACCATCTCTTTTCAAGTTTCTTCTGCCGGTGACAGAATAGATTTCAATTTAGTCTATAACATCTTCTGCTTTCTTGTTTCACATGCAAATTAGAGGTCTGCATTAACAAAATTTTAAAAATCTTAGACAGTTTCTCAGTGGCTCTTCTCTTTTTTTCTCCCCACTTTGTCAATCAACAGAGCGATTACGTTCCTTGTTTGAATAGTCTCTCACCTTCGAATTAGTGTAGACAGATGTGATTCTTGGGAAAACGAAAGTAAAAGAGAAGGTTCTTGGAAATCCGTCGATGCTGTCGACCAACTTTTCGTCGTGCATTGGTGGTTCTGATGCATTCGACGTTCAAAGCTTCTGACAGTTTTATTTTTAAAAAATTGAGAATTCATCTCCATGTTTGCCCATGGAGCTCGCACTGAAGGAGCGAACATGTTGAAGAAAATAGAGAGCTAACTTCGGACCTCTTTTGTTGTTCTGGTAAAATTGGGTTTTCCAATCTTTAGAAAGAGATATTTTAATAATAGAAGAAAATTATTAAGGGCATCTGAGTAATTGGGGATGTTGGCACTGGATGTTTTCAATTCTTTTATTTTAACTGCGGAAAAAAAAACAAATTGGGAGCAGATGAAGAAAGATAGGAATTCAATCATGAGGGCTTCAACCTGACGCAGCTCATCATTCAGGCTGTCAGCCCTTTAAAATTGTCAAGGTTTAGTCAAATTGATGATGGGAAATGACATGGGCAAAATAAAAATAAAAAATATAAAAGAGAGGTGTAAAATATTTTATTGGGCACCATGTTCATTGGTCAAGTTGCAACTGCCATCCAGTACCACCATTTGTGGTTTGCGTGTCTCGGATTCCTCCCTGTTCAGTATTCACATATATTTTAAATCATCATCGATTTATCCCAATCACATGCCGTTCTCAGATTATTTAATCAACCATTAATTTATCCCGATCACATGTTTCTTGCCTACTTGTTTATAAATAATACCTTCCTCCAGAATATTAGATTCGGCACCACCAACACCACGGCAACAATTGACTCCACTTCACTGTTTCTCTAGAGTTCGCCATTTTGTGATGCAAATGTGAGATAAAGCAGCAGAAATTTTATCAATGATCAGATCATCCAATTACCCTCACACCACGAGATTCTAACACACTGTTCAACACACTAATCCTATTACGCTGTACATAAAAATTTCGAAGCAGGATAGTGTAAGCGTAGACAAATCAAAGGGTCCCTTTTTAGAAAGGAAAATCACTAGCGATTTGATTGAGGTGGGTAGACAGCTAGACCTGCTCCCGGTTCGTGGCGGCGGGGGTGGTCCGCGGCTCCACCCGCGCCACCGAGGACTTGAGCATGAAGCCGCCGGAGCCGGGACTGCCGTTTTGCGACGTGGAGTCCTCGTCGTGGTAGACGTACGCGAAGCCGCCGTGGCGGGTGAGGTCCATGCCAGCCATCTCGTCCTCTGCGGAGATGCGGAGGAGGGCGAATTTGTGAAGGACGTAGAAGAGCGGGCCCATGGTGGCGCTGACCCAACCGACGATAACTAGGATCTGGACGATGTGAGCCGCGAGGAGGCGGCCACCACCGCCCATGAAGAGCCCGTAGGGCCGTCCGGGCCTCCCTGGATACACCTCGTTCACGTACCTCTCCCTCGCGAAGAGCGCCGTGAAGATGATTCCCCAGGCGCCGCAGCCGCCGTGGAGCTGCGCGGCCTCAAGGGGATCGTCGAACTTCAGCTTCGCCGCGAGCTTGTTTAGGCCGATAAGCACCCAGGCGGATACGAAGCCGCAGATGATGGCGGCCCAGGGTTCGACCACCGAGCAACCGGCGGTGATGGCAGCGAATCCGCCGAGGAGGCCGTTGCAGACGTCGACCACGTTCCAGTGGCCGGTCTGGAGGCGCTTCCCGAAGAGGGTGGTGAGCGCGGCCGTGCAGCCGGCAAGAGTGGTCGTCACGGCGGTGCGCCCGACGGCGGACCACTGGCCGTGGATGGAACCGCTAGGGCCGTACGTTTTAAAGATGACTGCGAAGGAGCCAGGGTTGAATCCGTACCAGCCGAACCAGAGAAGGAAGGTGCCGAGAACCACCAGGGTGGCCGAGTGTCCGCGTAGCGCCACCGAGCGACCGGTGTGATCGAAGCGCCCGATGCGCGGACCCTCGATGAGGGCTCCCCACAGCCCCGCGATGCCCCCTACCAAGTGCACGACCCCAGACCCAGCGAAGTCGATCACTCCCGACTCGAATAGAAGCGACTCCCCGGCGTTCCTCCCGGCCGCTGCCCATCCGTCCACCGACCAAAACCTAATCATAATTTCACCGTCAGCAAAAAATTGAAACTAAATCCTATCAATATCCGATCACAAGTTCATCGATATCAATTACAAAATGAAAGCCAAAATCATCACGACGAAAACGAAGCCCTTTCGATCCGCAACCAAATGGAAACCAAAACCTTGATTTTAGGGTCCAAACAGAGCAAAAACATAGAGAGGCGATTTAAGATCTAGATGCTAGAGATTATGTACCAGTGAGAGACCACAGGGTATACGAAACCGGTGAGAAAGGCTGAGTAGATGAGGTAGGCGACGAACTGGGTGCGCTCGGCGATGGAGCCGGAGGTGATACCGGCGGCGGCGATGGCGAAAGCCCACTGGTAGAGGAAGTTCGAGTAGTCAAAACTGGGCTCCGGAACATCCTTGAGGCCGAAGAAGTGCTTTCCGATGAAGCCGTTGGAGGGCCCGCCAAAGGCGAAGGCGAAGCCGAAGACGTAGTAGAAGAGCCCGCCGGCTGCCGCATCCAGCACGTTGGTGAGCATAATGTTCATGGTGTTCTTGGCGCGCACCGATCCGGCGCAGAGCATGGCGAATCCGAGCTGCATCGCGAAGACGAGGTAGGCGGAGAAGAGGAGGTAGGTGGTGTCGATAGCGAATCCGGCGTCGGTGAACTGGTTGCAGATGTAATCCGCAGCGGCGGAGGCGTTGGCTCCGCCGAGGAGCGGTGCCAGATCTGAAGAAGAGCACGACATCTCCGCTGACTCGACCACGCTCTCCTCTGCCTTTGCCTCTGTCTCCGCTGCACTCCCAATGGAAGACGAAGCACGGGGAGTGGAGTCGATTTTATAGGGAATTCTACACGAGCGGAGGAAGCGACAAAAAGCAAGGCCACAATAACTATTACATTATTTTATGTAAAATTACACTGTTGTCCTTATGAAATGGGATTTCCTCGAATATTGTTCGTTTAATATTAACTATTACATTATTTGAACACCACGAATCTTGTCTTAAATTTGCCATATGCAAATTACGATATTTAATTTTTCAGTTATAATAAGTATTAAGTAATTGGATATTATGGATTGCTATTTTTATAAATATTGCCATATGTACAATATTTATTTAGGATATTAATACTAAAATTATGTACCTAATTACCTATCATATATATATATATATATGCAAATTTTAAAATAATTAATTAAGATTTAGTTTTTTAAATTTAATTTTAAGTTTTTAAGTTGGCCTCAGCACACAAATTCATGGCAGTCCAAAACGTGTGAACAGGAATTGTTCACAGTTTTCCTTACGAGTTGGTCACAAGTCTCTGTCATCAATAAGTATTTATTTCTGAATTGGAAGGGGAAATTGAAAATTCAGAATTGGACTCTGAATTGGCTGACCAAATCAATCAATCAAAAGAACTGAAAAAAGAGATGTGAGCATTTGAAATTCATTTCTTCTTTTTGGAATAAAATATTCTTTTAGGAAAAGATTTATGTTTTGACTTATGCAATACAATAATTAGACTCGATAATAATAGTTTGAATCTAATTTAACTATCATGTCATCGAGTAGCCTGCCAAATCCAACTTTGCAACCCTTATGAAGATTTATGAATGAGATTTGAATCACCTGAATCATACATTTAAATTTTAGTTTAGTTTAGTTTATTGAGATTTAAGAATGTTGTCACGAGTATATACATGACATGCAAAAGGAATCTCTGTTTAGGGGCTCCAATTCTATTCTTATTATGATACCTTTGGTAGAGTTGCACTTGGAGTTGCTTAAAGAAATATAAATTTCAGAGTTGGCAAATGTCAAACTACGACTTATAGAATCTAAAATATCTCAAAATGTCAACTTAAACTTTAGCTGAATAGAATTCTCTCTCTAAAATATTATGGTTTCATTTATTGTTCCGTTGACTTTTCTAATTTCTTCCCTATTCCGGCAATTGTATTGTTTAAGCAAGCAGAATCTATACGCTAATTTTCTCTTATATTATTGTCATAGTTCAAACATTATTTATGATTTTTAGATGACTCATTAATTTATTGATTAGGCACATGATCTAATCATATTAACTTTCATTTCTAAGTTTTCTTTTTGATCGAATTTTCACAAGAATGAAGAATTTTACCTTGAAAAGTACAATGAAGCTAAAACACTAATTTGGAGTGCGCGTATAGATTGCTAGAGACTAGAGCAGAGAAGAATTGTTTTTAAATTTAGAGAACTTTTAACTGAGATTTTATTTTGAAACAAAAAAAAAGTTCAATTGCATACCTTTACACATTAATTAATCTTATATACGATAGAATTGAGGTCGATTTCAAATTAAGTTAAACATCTGTTTCATTGAAATTGATATACTGATGACTTATTTTTGGTTTTAATACATCGTTGACTTTTCAATATCATTGGATATCATTCTCAAAGTCAATAAATGGTGCATCCTTTAAATCATTGTTGACTTTTTTTATTAATTTCTGGAGAGTTTTTGTTGTGAAGAATAGTAAAACGGAAGTAAAACATAAAAAAGCAAAAAATAGGGGAAAAACAGAAGAAGTAAACAAAAAGAGAACGGCAAAAGGAAGCAAATAATCAAATGAAAAAAAAATAAATAGTAAACAAAAAGAAAATAATGGAAGGTAGAAAGGAAGTAGATAAAGAAAAAAGAAAGAAAGTAAAAAAAAAAGAAGAAAATGAAATAAACAAAGATAAGAAAATGCAAGAAATAAAATTAAAAGTACGTAAACAAAGTAATCGTTTTCTTCTATTTTGATTTTCTTGTTCACCTCATTTTCACTATTTTGGTTGGTTTATTTAGTAGAATTCAAGGCTCTTCATCTTGTACTCATAAGTTTGAGATTTGTGATGTACAAAACAAATATGTTGATTTTTTTAAAAATCTAATTTAAGATTGCTTAGGTATTGTTCATAAGTGGTTTAAGATTGATCGAGCATTAAATTGCAATGGAAGTCTAAGTGGGTTACTAGATATTTGATAATAATTAAGTCTAATCGGTGTTGACAATTGAAGTTCAATTGACTAGTACTGTTGAAATCATAAACAAGTGAACTTTTGGCAACTAAGATTGTTTACGTGTTAAGGTAGATCTAAAATAAATCTGAAATTATAAATTTGTGATTTCATCGCATTTAGAATTGAAATAATCGACTGATTGTAAATGATAGTTGTCTATCAATGGATAACAAGGTCATGGATTTTATTTGCTCTAGTCGATTGATGAACTAGATAGTAGATGAACATGTCTAATTCGGATAAAATGGTGGACTAGTCGATAGATGAATTATTTCTAGTTGACTAATCAATGATTTTTAGACTCATGTAAAGGCTAATAAAAGCATGTTTCTAGAAGGTTTTGTTATAACAGTTGTAATCATTTCTATGATCAGTGTTTTTGTATTTTAAGGCATTGTGAACAACAATCTACAACAACAAAAAGTAAGAAAAACTAAGATTCTTTTGGGGTATTTTTTATTCCTTGTATTGTTTTTTTCCTTGCTTATTAATTTGTTATAAGAACATGAACTAATTAATTATACATATATAGTTCTTTTTGATATCGAGAAGGTGTTTGAAAAATTTATCAATGGATTATAAGTCATGGAATAGGAACTAAGAGTTTCAAATTATGTAAAATTAATTTTGTTCCGTGTGTTTGTGTTTTTATATTTTTGTTACAAGCACAGAAGAAAAGAATAATACATCTGTTCCCCCTCTTCCTTCCAAGGAACTAGGAGTTTCAAATAATGTAAAATTACTTTTGTTTCATTGCTTTCTAAATATAAGAAACTCAGATTTGCAGACAGATCTGGTTGGTAGACTTCGTAAAAAGGAAGACATGGCAATATGCATCAATGATATATGGTTCCTGCAGGAAAGAGTGTTGCAAGCAAATCGGAGACTCTCCTTATTAGCCAACTTCCTCTCAGTGGCTTCAGACTCGTAAACGATTAAAGCTGATGGGAGGCACCGAATTTCTGGAATAGCTGGTTTCACCGTGGCCAACAAAAAAACTTGACTCCGTTCATGCCTTAGCTTGACTTATCAACTTAGAGAAATTAACAGTGATTTACAGTACTCATGATTTTTTATGGCTGACAAATTAACAGTGACCAACAAAAGCTGCAAACTTCCTTTTTGGAAGATGTATCGATACGATGGTCAAATCATGGATTGGCAGCCTCCTATATCTAGTAAGTAGAAAATTAAGCTTGCTAAAGGTTCTTAACATGAAATTGTCTAGACAGTCTCAGAAAAGACTCATAATCTCTTGCCTCATGTGTGGCTGTTTCCCTGTTTTGACTACTGTATTATATATATGTATTCACTGTTGTCTGCTAATTGTTCAATTACTGTAGAGGTGTCTGCTTTTTCTGTCTTGTTGAGACAGTATAGTCTTACTGCTATGTTTTGAATCCCTAGCAATTGTTGTGCACTAGGCTCTCTTCAATTGATTTAGCTTTTGTTTTGTTGTGGTTCTGATACATTCCCTTGTATTGCATTGCATAGCATTGCTACACTTTTATAACTATTTTATATTTAGCTTAAGTAGTGTGGTAGGAGACTCTGTTGCTCTCCTTCCACCATTCCCTCGTTTTCAAAAACGAATAAAAAAAATATCATTTAGGAATCAACTTGTTAGGTTTGAATCTTCCAAAGTTGATTCTATGAAAATTTTAAGCTTATTTTAGATGTCTATTCCAAGATTTCAGATAATAGAATGAAGATTTATGAAGACTGAAAGACCATTGGGACTTGTTTCTTGTACGGCCACTTCAATTTTTTTTTAAAAAAAGTTGTTTGGTATTTTATTGCATGTAAATTTCCATTTGCCTCTTGAAATTTATCCTCTTTCTCAAAATGCCGCCAAAGATTTTTAAAATACTGATCCTTTTAAATCATTTAGAGCTTAATTTATTAGATGTGGATTTTTTTTTTCCTTTTTTTTTGATTGGCACGGGGCATTGAGTTTTTCGGGCTGAATAATTTTAAAATGATCGATTTAATTTTATAAAAATTTTCTATTATCATTAGAGTAAATCGAAAAATAAAGATAATGACCCAACTTAACCGTCAGTATTTTTGAGTTGGTTATTCATTAAAAAAAAAATCCTCATAAATTTGTCACAGTTGCTGTTGTCAATAAACTTAACCATCTCGTCATTAACGGCGGCAATGTGTAGATCTTTTCAAATTATTTTGCAATTAAAATTATTAAACATCTTCCACTGAGATAAAAAAAATTTATTTCTCATCCATTTGAAATTGTTAATTTATTTTTTCATCTTCAAAACTAACATTTTATTTTTAAACTTAGTTTAAATATTTTATCAGTGGAAAATAATTTTATTCATCCATTATTATCTATTGTTAACTTAATTATGGATTAGAAGTAAAAAAAACTTGTTGCCTTACTTAAATTTATTAAAAGTTAGATTTTTATCAGAAAGAAAAGATGAACGTTAGGGAAAAATAATGTAAAAAAGATTTTTCAAAAAGCATTTTTAAATATTAATTTGGTATGCGGAAGCGGATTTGAGAGGTTTTTAAAATGAAACAAATCGTTGTTTTACGATTCGAGAGTTAAAGTATTTGAGTGGCTTAATTATTGAAATATAAATAAATTAGAGGAAGACGACATCTAAAGACAACCATGATCAAACCCATAATTAAATAACTTCTTCGATTTAAATAATAATTAGCAAAAAATACTTAAACTTAGTTTCCATGAAGGTGGTTTAAATACTAATTAAACCCATAATTTAATTGCAAAAAATGAATAAAATCCCTGTCCCCTGTCACTGCTGAGGCCAGTCGTCTTCCCAACTGCCATTGCAATGCCGCTCTCTTGATTCACAGGCATCGACCAGCGGTGAGATCTGCGAACTGCGAGCGCACCAGAAGACCGAGGGATGCAGGATCCTGGTGCCAGCGTGTTCGCGGCTGCTGTGGCAGCGTCCCATTGGGACGAGCAACAAGGTAGGCGACGAGGAGATCTATTCGAATGGATACGAAACATGATAAGCCTTTCTTTAGCTCCTTTAGATTCCTAGTCTTTGCCATCAGGTTTCTGTTTTTTCTACCTCATATTCTCTCCGTCCCCCGATCTCGACTCCTGGAGTTGTTCGCTCGCTCTCTGTCGCTGAATGCAGCTTTATTCGGCTGGATTTCATTTATTGTTGCCTTAATTCACAGTTCCTGTTTCAGTTTTCTTGGTGCCCGAGGTTCTCGGTTTGGATCGGCCATTTTTTATTCATCTTTTAATTTTCATAAGGATTTTTTGAGATCTGAGCTTCGATTTGGGGCTTTATAAGGTCCTATTTCAAGAGTATCTTGTTTGACCCAAAGAAAGTATTCTCCTTTGCTTTGTTGTTATGTTTCGCAAATTTCAAAAAAGTGCAGCCTTCCTGCAGTGATTCCTTAAGGATAACATTTCTCCCTTGCAGTATGATTTTTTAAAATAAGATTCCTATGAAAGTCATGTCGCTTTTGCTTACCTATCCTATCTACTCTTTCATGTTCCGGTACCCTTTGCTCCTTTGTCATTCACTTTCTTGCTTGCTTTAACACTTGGTTTTCGAATTCTTCAGTTTCGATTCATGTGATTAGTCTGTCTCTTTTTATGATGCGACTTCAAAGTAGCATCTTTATCTTGTCTTCTGTCAGCATTTTTGTTAACGTTTATTTGTCTTACGAATAAACTCAAAAGTCTGTCTGTAATGATTTTGTACACAATTTGAACGACGTTTTTACTGGCTCTTAAATCATTGATGCGAAGACACCCCCTGTAGTGAACTAAGAATGAAAACCCAAGTCACAAGACGTGTATCTTTTGCCTCTTAATCTACCACTCCTTAACCTGCTGATTTGTTTCTTGGAGCCTGAAGCAGCTAGTTCTCACGGGAAGATCTTGTCATTGTAAACAATGGTAAGTGGTGTGCGAGTGCTGAACCTGAGAAAAGTTGAGGATGGTGTAATTTTGCTGATTTATGCCTCTTCTTTAAATCTAATCTTCCAGGTATAAGATGAGCGAGTTTCAGAACGCGAAGACAGAATTTTGAAAGGCCGTTGCCTGGATGTAAAGGAAGGATGATCAACATACTTGACTTGAGTGACAGAATGACCGGGACCAAGATGTTAAGTGAAAAAGCACATAGATATGGTATTTAATTAGACTCTTCAAACACTTCTGAATCGACAATGGTTATAACTACTTTGTTATTTTAATTTAGAGATTTGACTTGAATGTGACACTGATATAATTGATCTCTTCGTTAGTTGTTATGGATTTATTTTGAAGCTATAATTCAAAGTATAATTTGCTGATAGCAAACACACAATTGATCTTTTCTATGATATGATTTTTTTTCATCACATATTTTTTTGGTGCAAATGCTTTGTACTTTTGAATGATAAGATTTTGTCTCACTCTTAATTTTGGTTAAGATGCTTTGCTCTTAAAAATGTTTATGTTGTTTCATGGTCATACGGGTTTCTTTGAAATTTTTTTACCAAACAGAAATGGCAGCTGGTTCAATTCTTGCTCACTCTATATTCATCTGATGTAGCTATTGCGCTTAAGTTTTGCTGAAACCTTGTTATGAAAGCACTATTCTTCTTTTGTTTGATTCCATCTGGTTGTCGAACAGGTTCTATAGTTAATCAAAACAAACCTGATGTCAAAAAGGCTGCCATTCCGTGTCAAACTAACATAATTGACAAACAGGTAAGAACATAGTAATTTATGGTTGATAATGAAGCATACACTTTGGTTGATCTTGCTAATTGAGATCCATAGTAAATTCAGATAATTAATGATCCAAAACAGAATTTTTCGAGCAAGATGTCTGGAACACCAGTGAAGATGCTGATAGCTCAAGAGATGTCAACAGACATAAAGTCTAAGCAGAAACCACTCAGTGTTGTCGCTAGATTGATGGGTCTTGATGACGATTTAAAAGCTCAGCCATGCCCAGCAGTTAGCCAAAATAAGTCCCAAGGAGGCCTTAATCAAGCTTATTTTGCAGCACATACAGATTGCCATCAACAAGATATATTAATCGACAAGGCAGTTCCTTCTCAGACTCATCAATCTGACCTTCAGAAGGAACAAGGAGATGCAAATGAAGTTTGGCAGAAATCAACTCAAAAGAGGGGAAGCTGTAAAGGTAATCAGAACGAGATAAAAATGATGCTTGCCCGTCAAAAGTTCAGGGAGGCAAAGCGTTTAGCTACTGACGGGAAGTTTCTTCACTCTAAAGAATTTCAAGATGCCCTGGATGTTCTCAGTTCAAACAGAGATTTATTTCTCAAATTTCTTGATGAGCCAAACTCCCTGTTCACAAAGCAACTAAGCAATCTTGCTTTTCCTGCATCACCTCAGACAAAGCCCACTACAGTATTGAAGCCATCAAAAGACGTTGAAGCAAAGTATACAAAAATGGCCAAAAAACAGGAACATCCAGAAAATAATGAGAGTGGATGTGGAACAAAAACTCACCAATGTGACTTGAGTTTTAATACTTCAATGGCCAAAAGTGTCTCCCACCCAACCAGGATAGTGGTCCTGAAGCCAAGCACCGGAAAAACCACCAGAGTACCTACTCCGACCATATTACCTGAGTATCAAGTAAGGCAAAACCGTTTTGGTGACCAAGCAGAGACTGAAGCCTTCGGATCAGCATACACAGTCAACAGAAGTGCTCGACAGATGCAAAAGACTTTTATTGGACATAAGAGGGATGAATCTTTGTTGTCTTCTGTGGTCTCAAACAGATTTGGTCACGAAGGAAGTTCATTTGATCTGTCAGAAATTTATTACATGGAAAAAGATGATGGATTTAGTGACTCTGAGATGGATATAGTGACTCAAACATCACAGCAATCATGGGGCAGATTTGGCACTTCTTGCTCGCTCTCTTCATTCAGTAAGGTTTCAAATTCGCCTGATTCATCAGTAATTAGAGAAGCAAAGAGACGACTTTCAGAAAGGTGGGCTTTAATGGCATCAAATGGAATGAAAGAAGCACAATTGGCGTTGCCTAGGAATACAACCACTTTAGGTGAAATGCTTGCTATTTCTGAGGTAAAGAGAGAAGAGTGTGTGCATAAGTCTACTGTCTCAAGCCGCAAATCATGTGTTGGAGAAGATGAAATGAGGCAGCCTGCATTCTGCTTCTCAGTAGGTAGGACAATAAATTCAAGAGAGTTTTTTCCTGGGAATCTATCAAGGTCAAAGTCTGTCCCAGTCTCATCTTCAGCTTATAATGATGTTGAAAAGAAAATTGAAGATCCACACTCTCATATCAGCAAATCCACAGTGTTAGAGGTGTCCCAGGCCAAGCACGGGAATTTATCTTTCGGAGGAAAAGTATCTAGTTTTTTCTTTTCAAGGAGCAAGAAAACTAATAGAGAAAGTTCTGATTCGTCTGTCTTGGTGGGGACTTATGATACCGACCTGGAAATAGTGAGAACTTATCTTATGCCCAAATCAACTGAGAGTTGTTTGACCTCTGACAATCAAGTAAATGATGAGGAAGAATCCATAGTTGCAGCTTCTCCAGTATCAGCCACAAATGTGTCTGCAAAGGTCAATTCACTGTTGATTTTTTCTCTCTGTATCTCACTCTGGTTGAGATTTTCTGTCTACATATCTACACACATGATTGGTTGATTTGTCTGTGCATGCTGTTTTTATGGGTATAAACATCCATCGTCTGGTTGGCTGATATACATATTTCCCATTGATGTCTTCTTTGTGGTTTACCATAAGTAATAGATTGTTTTATGCTCACTCAGGCCATGCTGACGCTTGAACAAGGAAAGACTTGTGACAAATGTGATGAAAAGCAAGAGAGATTCGTTCCACAACAAAATTTCATTAACAACCTGAATCAGCCTAGCCCTACTTCAATTTTAGATGCATCATTTGAAGATGATGTCGTAGAAAAATTGAGCCAGTTATCTGAAGATAATGCTGGAGAAAAAGGTATGAATTACCTTGCAACCACATGAAGCTTTACTTCTACTTTCTGAAGCATTCCCCTATCTCTTTCTTTCAGCACTTTCTAGGTCTTCACATATAGAATCAGTTGCACGTTCTTTAGCATGGGAGGATGCACATTTGGAAATGTTATACCACAAGCCTTTGAGTCTCCATACTTTGCCCATGACAGAAGATCACCAAGAATACTTTGCAGTTGTTTGGAAATTGCTATCATATGCTGGATTTGAAGAATGGGATATGATATTTAATGGATGGCACTCTCTTGATAGCCCATTGGATCCAATATTACTAGACAACTTCATCAATTGGCGAGAAGAGGAATCTACAGAAAAGCGGTCTAATTTGAGGCTCCTATTTGATTGTGTTAATTCAGCTCTATTAGAACTCAGTCGCAACGCCTTAATGAGCATCTGGCCACACAACAGGGCATGCCGTCAGGCACAGTTAAATGCTCATACATGCTTCTCCTTGGCAGATGTTGTGTGGGACATAATAAGGGACTGGTTTTATAGCAATCAAACAAATCTGTTTGCCGAGACTAATAGTATTCTAGTGGTGGATACAACATTGAGGAAAGAGGTGGGAGGAATCAGTTGGGCTAAAACAACTATGGTAGAGATAGAGGAGCTCACTAAAGAAATAAGTGGGGAGGTGCTCGAGGATTTGCTTAGCGAGGCATTGAATACATGTTTGAGCTGATGCCTTGCCTTCCTCTTAGCTTCTGTTGGTTGACAATATGGTTGCTATCATCTGAGAGAATGTTACCGTGCTTTGCTTTAT
>JBBMKF010000002.1:6035216-6047158 GCA_037834155.1 Curcuma caesia | reverse complement strand
GAGCAACAAAGGAATCTCAAGCACACAAGAAAAAAGATCAAGAGCCATTAACATGGATTGCCCTAGGCCTATGTTCACAAAGCGCATCCACATCTCTATATGACATGTGAGCAAAAGTTGAGATAAAAAAAAAAAAAAGAAAAATTAGACAAGCCCAAGTTTTAAAATCTCATTCCAAGCAAGAGCTTCAATGGTAGACTGAAACGAGACAATTTCAAAACCTTGTCAGAATGCCAATGCATAATGCTTGTGTTGTAGGTTGGAGGAAAAAGATAAAGAAGAAGAAAATAAATAAAATAAAATAAAAAAGAGAAGGCAAGGTTTCAAGTATCACTCAATGCTGGAGTTTTATCCCCATCATAAATGGTACAATTATTACAATTATGGCACTATGTTCTGCTTATATTCAACAAAGTTTAGCATACATTGAAGCATGCTAATACTCTTTCTCTTATTTTATTAACTTGCAAAAATAAGAATATGGAAACTTATTAATTGAATTAAATTTTATAATACAATGTCACACTGCTACACCACACAATTAAATATGGTCAAGGGTGTCGAGATAAATTTAGATGAGTTTTACCCATTTAACCACATTTCACTTTGATTTTCTAAATATGCTTTTGTATTGTTTGCTTTTGAACAGCATTTTATTCAAGATCATGTAGAACTAATACAGAAACTAAGTCGTTACATAACCAAATCTCAACATGGTGCCACAGGTCATGATATTTGTCCCTATGTTTTACTCTCATTTTTGCCCTTGTTTAATCACCAACCATAGGATTGTTATTGTAGAATTCATTGTCTTTGATGCACTGTCTTGAAATTTGGTCTATGATTCAACTTAGTTTAGCTCTATAAAAATACGGGGCGTTACAACATACTTTACATGAGCTTTGGAAGTAATACAACTAACCTCAACACAAAAAGAAATAATAACTATCGCACTAGAAATGAAGCACAAAGATACTGTTTTTTGGTTCAATGTTATAAAATATACAGGAAGAAATCAAAAGTATCTGATGGTGTAACAAATGAAGGGTGATTCATTCTAACATTTCTAAGGGGAAACAAAAATCACTATATATTCTAACATTTCTTGAGACAAACTAAATGTAGAAACTGAATGGAAATTAAAATATTAAATCTAGGAGTAGATGAATTGCTACTGGCATTGATTTATATTATAAAATTTAGAGCATACCTAAATAAAAAGTCTCCGGGAAGGCATACCCATCAGAACTGAACATCACCTACAGGTATATTTCATGTCATTCATAGGACATAGTACTCAACAATCATCAATCTATAACAAGAAAACAAAAGAAGGAAATTCAACAACTAACCTGTGTCCCACTGAAAAGTATGTACAAACACATCAATGAAATGTCATTACATGAGTTATGTTGGATAGAATGAGCAATGTATTCAGCAGTGATAGAATTATTAGGAGTGCAACAATTTAGTTTTAGGATTATGTCAAGAGAGCATCAGCTTTAAATTTTCCTTTTTAACAATACTAGATGAAGTAACCTGTCAGAATCTATGTGATGATCTAGATAAAATAAAACGAGCTTAAGTTGTGGCAAGAAACTTTAAAAATTAAAGGTTTTAAGCCAAGTACCACTAATGTTCGATATGTAAATAAGTTAAAAAAAAGGAATAGTTACATTGGATAGGCATCTGCAAGTAAGTGCTTTAGATAGCATTGATCTATCATTCAAGGAGGATATTGATGAATATAAAATTAGTAAAATGGAGACAGAGTGATTAGAAAACCTTTATAAGAATACCATACAACTAGTTATGCTTTATATGTCAATTTGCAGCTCTAGTACTTGTCTATTCAACTACACCCTTGGATTGATTTGGAAGAGTATTAGGTCTAGATTACACTAAGTAATGTTGATGTCAAAAGGAAGATTACACTAAGTGTACATATTGTAAATTTCAAGTGTACAAGGTAGGGACAATGTGTTAGATTGCATCCATTTCAAAAGCTTTCCAAAAACATCTTCAAAAATTTTTGTTCATCCCTTGGATCTTTTCCAATTGTGATAAAAATTAGTTCTAATGCATATGTTATTAACTTACCTATGATTTGAACATTGGTTCAATTTCAATGATGAAAACTTCCTACTCAGTTATTGGTTTGCCTAAAAGTCACACTCCCAATGTCTTCTTGTTCTCCCATCCATGACTCAACTCTTCAGATCAAGTGTGTTGTGGAAGCTTGGCTAGCAATAAATCCTCACAGAAGCATCAAGAGGTATCTAGTTCATTGATAATTTCACGATATCAATAACACTTGGATTACTGTGTATGATCTTTGACACCTTCCTCCTGAGCTACCTACAAAAATGACGCAACAACCACCTAATCCATCTATAGAAGCGCTCCAATTTTGCACTTATGTACAGTGCCACAAATCCAGATTTAGAAAGTCTCATCTCCTTACTCGATGGAATCAAGTTCTTGGTGGGGAAGAATGATGTGGAAAAAAATAGAATATTTGAATTTTGAATTCCAATTTGAGTTATTTGGTAATAATTTGAGATAGTAGGTAATTAGTGTATTTTGGTTTGTTATCTTTTATTTTACATAGTCAAACAATGGCAGAGTTGTATTTCCCGATTTAGATTTTTGTTTCCTAGGTTTCATTAGGATTGAGTGTACAAAAGACAATCTCCACATAATTTTCAGCTTTCAATCAATAAGATTTTTTCACTTTCACTTGTTTCGGTTCATACTAACATAGTCTCCATTCTAAATCGAATAGAAAGTGCATTATGCCATTATGTGAGAATAAACATGGTAAAATATAGGATCGATACTATTTTACTATGTAATCCAAAGCTACTGATCCATCAAAAGTGAACCAAATGAGAAACTCCCATTAACTATTAGTGACGTAGCAGAAACTATTGAATTTCGTTGATTCGCGCATGAATACCGGAAGCAAGCTTCTAAACCTGTTGATTCTACTGAAAAATATTAGGAATTAAGAAAAGAAACTCGTCGCTTCCTAAAGAAGAAGACAACAAAAATATTATTAATTAACAAAACTATCTCAAAACCCTTAAACAGATACTTAAATAGACTCCAAACCCTAATTTGCAAAAGATAAAAATACCCTTAAATCCTAAAAACCGAAAATTACTAAAAATAGTAAATAAAATATTCGAAGCCTCCGAAAGGCACTAAACGATGTCTGATGAGCCCGAAAGTGGGTGGTTACGGGTTCCATCCAATAATGAATGTAGATATCTGAAAAAGCTCCGAGTAAGAAAAAACAGAGCCTCGTTCTAACACCCGAGTCAAAAGTTATGGCCTTGGGAAGTTCACTCTGCAAGTTCCGCATCAATTAGTCAAAGATACCAAGTTAATTTAATATCAATATACTACTAGTTGAAACTGCAAGATTAAACTCAATGATTTTAAGCCTTGATCAAGTGATCCTATTCTATCATATATGGTGCTCAATGGAGTACATGATGTCACGTAGCTAGGAAAAAAAAACTTACATAGAAGCATTTATTTTAACCATTTTTAAAAAGCGTGAAATTGTAACTACATACAGAAGACTTGCCTTCTTTATAGGTGCTAGTTCTAAAAGTTCTTTCATGGAGGCAATCATCCCTTGCACACTAAGTTTTGGCACGGCCAATCCAAAGTCAAGATAGATCTATATTTCGACAGAATTAGTAACAGTAAATAGGAATAACCCAACATTAAGATCTCCTTTACATAGATTCATAGTCAGACCTGGGAATAAACTGAAGCAAGATATGAAGCTTCTTTGGAAAATGGATATGATGCATGCAAAAGAACAATTTTCGATTTTGAAAATCTCTTGTCCTCAAGAACCTTTCTCAAGTGCAGGGGGTTGCTTAGTCGTAAATCCAAATCTTTGTCTCCAAAGCTGAAATTTGAAAATAGAGTTTTTTTTTTTAAAAAAAACAATTAAGAGATATTTAGTACAGCATACAAATAAAACCTCTCAAATACATGAGCAGTAAAATTGACTGATATTTGATGGGTGTAGGATGTACCTAAAACATACATGAGAGAGACCGTGCACAATACCCAATACAAGATAGACAATAAATTGGTAAATTGTTTTTAATATGCACTAATCTTACTGAGCAATAGGGGTAAGAATTATAAGTGAATTTGAAAAGGACATTTAAGAGGTAATGAAAATTTTACTGTAGCAAGGTTTTGCATCTTACCCTGTGTGAATTTGCATAGGTAAGTCATATGACAGAGCAACTTCCAAGCTACATGTAAATAAAAAATCTATGAAGCTCTTATTCTTGATACGGACAGGTCTGCCAGCTGAAAGCAATTGAAAATAGTAGAATCAGTAACCTAAATTTCATGGTGCCATCCCACATACATGAATCCAAATAACAGATACCATACCAACCATTTAAGTCTTCCAAAAGACCCTTCTCGGCATCAGATTTGCTAATCTCTGTATCTATTTCTAGACCACTTCTGTAAGCAGCAATGCTTTTCAAGGCTACAATTCTTTCGATAACTGTAGAAGGCAAGCTCAGGAAAATAGAAAAACAAATGGAGCACAGAGTAACAAGCATGAAGCAGACAAACACAGGGACAACGAAAGAACAAGATATCAAGTTCAGAAAAAAGATATAATTTCATCCTTGCTAGAAATTCTTCAATGAACAATTCAATTGTCCACTCTGATGTCCTGTGAGCATCCTGAAAAATAAAGATTGTGAAATTCCAAACCTAACTAAAATCAAGCCTGGAAAAGGAAAAGACAGCATAGTGAACCAATGATGAAAAAAAATTCACAAAAATTCAATCTTGGTGGTTAGAAAATATTTCTTGTGTGCCATTTGCAACTTTGCATTCTATTAATATGATTGTAACTACCGGATTGCAAAACCTAAAATACAGTAAATGATCTAAAGTCTTCTCTTATTTCGGCAGTTCAATCGCAGACAAGTTCGTAAAAAAAAAGGTAAAGGATCTAATTTATCAAAAACTGTAGGTGTCAAATTGGGATTATTTCTTGGAATTTAACTCAATTTCAGTGGTTATATAAATTTCACACAAAAACAACAATGTAGTAGCGAACTGGAAACATTTGTGAATACTCATTTCTTATCAAATTGAAAAATATAGCTATGCTGACTAAAAAGACTTCATGTGCATCAAATATTTCGTATTCTAAGTGATTAAAGTCTTAAGTGTCGTAAATGCCATTCTCTAACATGGTGACATAGGTTTTCACAAAATGGCCACAAGAAGGTGAGCAGGATTCATTAAAGAAACAGAACAAAAAAACTCACATCATTAAGAATTGTTTCAGCTAAATGTTCAATTCTCAAAATTCTGCCAACTGCAGGAGCAAAAGACTTATGCCACTCCCAGTCATTCACTTTATCCAACTGAATTCCATCGTCAAGAAATATTGCAGATAGATTGGCAGCTCCAAAACATTTTGCACTGATGGAAAGCAACCCTGAAGATTCTCGGTGATGTTCCAAACTACTCAGTGAAGCCTCACAGCCATATAGTGCAGCTAGATCCCTCAAACTCCTCTGCATAAAATTGAAATGAAAACACATACTGCTGATGTTGGTAAAAAATCAAGTCATCAGGGAAAAGAAAATTGGATAATTCAAATATTTGGCATAGATAGAGACAATGAATTCACATTATCACATACCATCTTGGTAGAGCATTTCACGTTGAGAGTGTAGAAAAGACAATTATAAGTATGTAACAAAACTAGTACTGATGTGGCTAGTTTCCTATTCAAATTAATATATAGATATAATTTCATCATTAGTTTGGCTTGATTCAAAAACTTTTTGCTGCAATTTTTGTTCTCCTTGTATCCATCAGCTAGATTCATTTATTTCTTCCAGTCACAAATACAACTCGAGTTCAATAGAACCTACATTACTCGAATACACTCATCGAATTCCATTCGTCCACAAATGAGAAAGTACCGTCTATATCAAGAAATTTCTTTAGTAACGTTAATAAATGGGGCATACGGACAATTTTGTCAGAGCAGTAATTGTATGAATGATATTTGTAATTTTAGAAGGTCATGCTACACAATGAACCAAACAAATATATGTGCAGTTGTATGAATGAACATTGAATCGGCCATCTGACACTTACGGAGTGGAGTGGAAGCACAAAAGATTAATTCAAGAAAGGAAATGGTACCTTGAAGGAGAGAGTATGAGGGACAAAGGGTAAAGCGTCGCCCTCGGCCTCGGAGAAACAGCGCAGGAAAGGGAACGAGGAATGGATGTCGACCAGGTTGTGGGCGTGGGCGTCGACCGCCGAGACCGCCTCCACGGCCGCCTTAAGTTCCCTATATTTATCCTCCATCACCGTAGCCTGATTCTCTCTCGATCTCTCTCTCCCTCCTACTTCGTCGTCTTCCCCGGGCGATGGAAGATGTCCAACGTCACTCCGACTCCTAGTCTTCTACCACATCTGTAGACGTTTGACCGCCGTTTCCTTCGAAATGAGCGAAATAACTTTGCCCAAGAAAGAGCGAGATATTTACACGTTTTAATCAAATCTTTGAATTTTATCAAATTGGCCATCCGGTATTTCATAATATGTAAATTGGAATCCGTCAATATTCATGAATAAAATTAATAAAATTTAAGAAGAATTTATAAATAAAAATTACTTATTAAATTTATAAATTTTCATTATAATTTTTATAAATTTTTTTATTTAAATATATTAAAATTTATAATTTTAAATTATTTATAATATATTAAACGATAATATTTTTATATATTAAATAAATATTTAACTTAAATTATACATTAGTCCAACTCGGTAAAAAAACTTATTAATAAATAAATTTAAATAATGTTAATAAAAATAGATAAATAAAGATTCTGACTCTTTAACATACCTTTAATAATAATTATATATTAATAAAAAATCTACCTTTATATCAAATACTTCAACGCTGTTCAGATCAATTGTAAAGGGCTCCACTCCCTTTATATCCTTCGGCATTGTGGCCTAATAAGTGGTAAGCAGTAGGTGAGAGCATCGAGCCAGATGTCGGGAAATAAGCCTCTCATAGTGCGTTAATTGTGGCCCATTCATGTTTTCGGCTCTTCAAATAATTAAAAGCATTCTCGTAGTTTCAGAAGTCAGAATCCAATTATAGCCTTTCCCAAATTTCAATTCTTTTATAATATTATCATTACTAGTCATCTACGTGCCCAATCAGTCTCTGCATATCAGTACTGCATCAGCTGCACCATTCATACATATGAACCGCAACAACTTTTTTTCCTTTAATGATCATATCTATCGCAGTGTAAAGTATAAAGATGAATAGGATGTTTGAGAAGATAACACGTAAGGAACAAGTTGCACTATAGACGGATTGGATTCGGATGGAAATCGATTGAGGAACGTCGATCAGACAACCATTTAATTTGTCTTTTCACTTTGACATTGCAAGTCCGAGTTTCACACCACTTTAGATGAATGAATTCACACTCCTGGAATCTACGAGCAGTGCGGCCTCGGATATGGTGACTAGTTGGCCATGAAAGGAATGGATGCCCAGCCCTATAAATAGCCCTCCCTTCCCTGC
The DNA here is from genome assembly GCA_037834155.1 of Curcuma caesia. Taxonomy (NCBI): domain Eukaryota; kingdom Viridiplantae; phylum Streptophyta; class Magnoliopsida; order Zingiberales; family Zingiberaceae; genus Curcuma; species Curcuma caesia. Next base: position 6,039,525 of record JBBMKF010000002.1, on the reverse strand, counting down.
TTCATCATCATATCAGCTCGTGCGTCCTTAACATAGCTAGCTAGTAGTGTGCAGCTGAAATGGCTAATAGAGCTCGCGTTAAGCTTTGGGCTCTCGCCTGCATCGCCCTTGTGAGCTTCCAGCTTGCGTTGGCAGCTAGATCGCTCACCGGGGCTGCTGCAGGAGGCGGCGGTGGAGGTGGAGGAGGTGGCGGAGGCGGAGGTGGAGGCTCTGGCCGTGGTTCCGGATATGGATCCGGCTCCGGCTCTGGATATGGTGAGGGTGTCGGTGGCGGGAGCGCTGGAGGGTACGGTAGAGGAGGAGGCGGAGGCGGTGGCGGAGGAGAAGGAGGCGGCGGTGGCTCTGGCTCTGGGTCCGGCAGCGGTTATGGGTCGGGATACGGTGAGGGCGTTGGAGGAGGAAGCGCCGGAGGGTATGGGAAAGGCGGCGGCGGCGGTGGAGGTGGCGGTGGGGGAGAAGGGGGAGGTGTAGGCTCGGGCTCTGGTTACGGGCGAGGGTCTGGATCGGGTTACGGTGAGGGCGGTGGGGCTGGTAATGCCGGAGGATATGGAAGGGGCGGCGGCGGCGGAGGCGGTGGCGGAGGAGGAGAGGGAGGCGGCGATGGGTCGGGATACGGATCCGGGCAGGGGCATGGATCTGGATATGGCTCCGGCGCGGGTGGTGCACAGGGCGGTGGATACGGTCATGGAGGAGGCGGTGGAGGAGGCGGCGGTATGGGATCGGGCGGCGGCACTGGCTCTGGCTCTGGCTACGGGTCTGGGTATGGTTCTGGATACGGCGGCGGCAACGGCAACAATTAGATTTAATTAGATTGTATAAGAACTCACAAGTTCTATCTATTACTGTGTGGTCATAGAATTAATGTGGATGATATATATGATATCATGTGGCATTAGTATTGTAACACCGTTCTAAATAATGAATAAATGCAATCACTTTTATAATATATTTTATAAATATGTTGTTTATTTATAATCAAGCTAAGTGTCACTCGAGTAGTCTGAGGAGCTAATTAATTTTTCTCCTTAATGAATTTTGATCATGGTGAAAGTCTTAAAGCTTAATTAAAACCAATTTAATTTCTTCATAATATGCCATCCTAAATAAAGGTCATTGAAGCTTGATTTAGGTCCTTTTAGTTTCCTGAATATATCTTAGAAATCTTTTAATTTTAATTTCACATGTATTGATATGTATTTATATTCGAGTTAAGACTCGGATGTTCATGTATATGGGTGGACACTTAAAAAAATCACATGTCCTCAAATCTAAGAAAATAAAAAAAAATCCTTCGATCTTAAATAAAAGTCTTCGATAAAAAATGGTGATATGACATTTGCCTAAAATAAAGCTCATACTTAAAAAAACTCATGTAATAAATTTCCTACGTATTATATGTAGGTTTCTTAGTTTCCTTAACATATTTGTGCTTTGATTGACCAAGTCCCTCGTGATTTTATTTGGAAGGGGCATTCGTAGAGCTAGGGCGGAGGCTCATACGACCCTCCTTGGAAAGCTAATATGGGATATATATGCAGACTGCAGCATAAGACAAAGAAGCTATGGGTCCAAATTTTATCGCATAAATATGTCCGTAATGGTGTTTTCCTTTATGGTGATCAGGTTAGAGGCTCTCATGTGTGGAACTCAATTTTAAAAGTGAAACTTGTCCTTAGAAAGGGCTATAGCATGCGCATCACGAGTAGGTGACTCTATTTTCTGATACCATCTGGACACCGCTTGGACCACTGTGTAATTTGGTATCTTAATTATGTTGATTTTCAGGATGTTAATCTCAGGGTTATGGACGTGGGGTGTAATGATGGCTGGGACCTGGATAAGATGATAACTCCTATGACTCAAGAAATAAGGGAGGTGATTCATAACATACGGGTTCATTTTAATAGTCAAGTCCTGGATGTTTTATCGTGGGAGAGGAAGACATTAATGGTTCTTAATTATTAATCTAAAACAGGTTATTCTTGGTTTTTAAAATATTCTAATGCTGCGTCCTTTAATCAAGAGATGCAGAGCTGGATATCGAAGCTAAACGCGCTTGCGAACGTGAAATATCTTCTCTGGCTAGCTTGCCATGATGCTGCCCCAACGTTCAAACTTCTACATCAGAGGATCGGAGAATTTACAACCCAGCGTCCTGTCAAAGATGTATGATCGATGCATGGATGTTGAAAGTTTTTTGCACTGTGTTCGTGACTGCTCAATGTCAACAAATTTATGGATTGCTCTTGGGCTTTATGGTGATAACTTTACCATTCTGCAAGATCTGGTTGCTTGGCTAGCCAGGAAAGGGTCTGCTAGTTCCATCGGTTTTTTCTAATATCCTTCATGCAGGGCCAGTAGCTATTTTACATGGTCTCTCGTTATCTTGGTCCCTGGGATTTAGACAGATCGTTTGCTACTCAGATTCAACCAATGCTATGTCCTTGATTAAATAGGCCCATGCATAAGTTTACAGCTATATATATTGTACGTGTATGATATTTGACACATATTGAACAAGGATTGGACAATTAGATTAGAGCATATATACTTTAAGGGAAGGGAATTTTTGTGTTGACTTTAAGGCCAAGATTGGAGCATCGAATACGGACCGGATGAAGGATTTTCATTCTGCCCCACAGGGCATCTCGACCTTCGTGTTGGCAGATGCTTTCTTTTTTCTTTCTTATCGTTATTGTACCAAAAAAATTGTAAATATGAAAATTACACAATAATAATAATAAATAACAAGTGATATAAATTATTGCTACATTAATTATAAATTTTCAAAAATATCAATATATATATATATATATATATATATATAAATGAAATGTAATATATTAATTAAAATAAACAATAGGTGTCAAAATAATACAAATTCTATAAATTTAGGACCATTTTTTAAAAATTGTTAAATATAAATTTAAAAATATAATATTTTTTTATTAAAACTACTATATTTTCATTTTAAAATCATTTGATTATTTTGAAAGCACAAATAAATTCAAGGCTTTCCTAAATTAAATCTATTTTTTAATTTAAAGTTTGAGAGAAAAAATATTTTGGTCAGGATTGATACAAAACTTGTCTTTTAAAAAAATTTAGAAATTAAATTTTATTTAAAAATAACCATATAATAATAACCTTCATTTTAAATTAATTTTTATATATAAATACATAAATGCATTTAATAGGTTATATTAGAATCTATCAATACTTTTAAATAACTCTAAAATTATCCTATAATATTTATTAACTTTTATATATATGATCTTGTCCTTGATTTTAAATATAAATATATAGAAAAACCATCAGAATTCACTACTAAAACTTTAAAAAAAAATTATACAATAGTTTTGAATAGAATGGAGTGCTTGTTTTGTTTTTGCTTTTACAGCTTATTTTATTCGCCGGATTCACGGAAAAAAAAACTAAGAAAAATAGTGGTATGCGGTAGGTACTGCATATCTACTCAAATGCAGGAACATGAGCCTCTCGTAGTGCTGCATTGTAACCCATCTTCTTCGTCCTTCCCGCAATCAGAAATACGACACATTTTTCTTCTCTCATGGACTGCTCTTTAACAATATTAATGTATTCTCGGACTCTCAAAAGTCAGAATCCAATGGCCCTTTTACAATTCCAACATTATCTTTTTTCTGTACAGTTATTGTCTTCACACAACCTTTCTACTTTGCATCACATATCAGTGGATAGTGCTGCCAAATATTAATGATTCACTTTCATCTCACCTATCCCATATGAGTCAGTGCACCTCACTCGGTTGCACAATCTATATATATATTAATCACTAACTTTCTTCCATGGAAGATTATCCTTCACTTAACGTGACAAAAAGACAACCTAACATAGACTCTTTTTAATAATATATATACAAATTTATCTTAGCTAATTACTTATCGACTAATTAACTAGATTACCCTTTGGATATCATCAGTGGCCAGTGCCAAAGTAGAAAATTGAATTACAGATCCTGAGACCTACCATATATATCAGTCAGTGAATCTCAATGACTGGCGTAAACCCTGATTTATTGTCGATCTTCATTTTGTTACATAATTATAAAAGTGATCAAGTTGCATGATGGATGGATTTGACAGTGATTGAAACTAATTGTGGAACAGCAGGGCAGCCATTTAATTTGACCTCCACTTTGTGATTGCAAGTCCAAGTTTCAGACCGCTTTAGCTAGCTTAGTCATCACACTGCTGAAATCTACGCGCAGTGCGACCTCGGATTTGGTGAGCCATGAAGGGAATGGATGCCCTATAAATAGCCCTTCTTC
>JBBMKF010000002.1:6003741-6032365 GCA_037834155.1 Curcuma caesia | reverse complement strand
TTCAATACATAGCATAGCTACAACGTCGCATCTTCATTTCTATTCCAATATTACAATCAGGCATCTATAGTTTGGATATGGCAATCCACATAAGATGTTAAAGCTGGAGAAATCTAATTATGCAAAGGTTTTAATGCTTGGATAAATGAGTAGGATATTTTTTGGTGTGCCACTGAACTTGATACTGTGATATGTGTATGATGATTTGAATTTCTGAAGGATGGATTAAAATCATAGTTGCAAACCTGGAACGGATGACGCCTTCACGCTAATTTTTGATCGAGTATTTGATCAATGTTCACTTTCAATAGTTTTATACCATTTTTGGATCACTTTGCATTGTAGTTAAAAACACATTACCTTAACAAACATGAAGATCAGACACAAGGAAGTATACAAGATACAACTCTGCTGCTGAAATTTTGTTTTTAGTGGATTGACAAACCATCTATTTCAAAAGCTTGAGCTATTAGGAAAGACAACCAATCTTTATTTTTATATTCCTAATACTCCCCAATCATGTATGAGTGGCATAACTGACTTGACTGGCCCAGACATGACCATTGAAGTGATGTGAAAATATTTTTAGCACAGGATCTCTTAACTTTTGATACCGTCTTACAGCTGATTGGTTGATTATTTATGTCAAAAGTTCGATCTGTTAGGAAAGGGACCAATCTTCATATCCCTTTCGGTTCACACATTATAAATAACATTTCTCTAAATCTAGGTAAGTGCATAAGTAACTCCCTAGATAACATGTAATGAATGACAATATAACTTCTCATTAACTTCATGGCACAAAACATGCCTAGATAATTATAGAAATAACCAATTGATTATTTGCTTTGTCCTAACAATCTTCATAAACTTTTCACAACCGAATAATTTTCAATTCCATTGCAGGATCTGTTTACAAATTCATTAACTTTGGTCTTAAGATTTTTAATTGGATTATCTAGGTGTTTGTTTTTGTAGCGGCTGAGTATGAGACACCACAGAATGCCTTGAATCAGGTGAACCTAGTGTTATTTACATATTGTAGTTTGTTACCGTTACAACTTCAGTAATGGTGTTTTCTTTCCATTTTTAATTTTTTTTGTGACATGTAGACTGAAATCATGCAATTGTGCATTATGATCAAAATTTTGTTTTCTGGATTACATACTGTTATCGACTCTGACACTGCTCATATCTTGATACATCTCTTGACTTTTCTCACAGTTGTCTAGGCAGTGATGTGCCATCATGTGAGATGTTCATTATTGAATCACTAGTCGTCACATATCTGTATGTTTTCATCTTTTTTCTTTATTCATCAAGTTGAAACTGTATGGCTATCAAGGATAGTCATTTGAATATCACTTTATCAAATTCACATGTTTTCTTGATGGGTGGCTAATCTGATTGCCTGCCATGTAAAAGGACAAAAAAGTGACTTATAGATGTTTGCTTTGGAAAGTAATCCCACTCTATATACTCAAGGACTATTGCTTGATATCATTTAATCAAATTCACGTGTTTTTCTTGATGGGTAGGTAATCTGATCACCTGTTAGAAGATCCAAAAACTGAGAGATATTTTCTTTGGAAAGTTGTCCCCCACTATCGACTTAGAATAACACTATTATTCTTGAAACAATTATATATTCCTTGAAGGAAACCTAATACGTTTATTCTCAATATGCTTATTGAGGCAATGACATATGACAAGGTAAATTAGCTGTGATTCATGATCTGCTCAGTTGCTTCAAACGCTCGTTTACTTCAACAGAATTGGGAAAGATAAGACACATGTTGGCTTAGTTATTCCCTTTTACGAGTAGTGTGGAGGCTTTGATGTATCTAGAATCCTTGGTCAGCTAAAATGAGTTCCACCATTTGTTGAAAATATAGTTGCGTACGCTTCATGCTTCCTGAATCTTGCAGTGTATGTCCTAACAAGTGTGGGATGCTAATTATATTATCCTTGCACACAAGCGAGGAGTGAATTGCATGCCAAAAGATGCTGAAATGAGTGTATTTTTGCTGCTTCTTTTTTACTCGAACAAGATTAGATCAGAATCTCAGTGAAAGAAAAGTGTATACAGCATAAATTAATCTACAGCTTAAGATGAAAGATGTAATATATAAAGTCAAACTTGTAATTTTTGGTCATGTCCTACTTAATGATGGTAAGTGCCACTTGGAATCATGGTCATCATAATCAAACCATTCCCACACTGAGCTCTATGCCAACTATATAATTAGAAATATTTAAATCAGTTAAATAAATTATTGATACTTTAACTAAAAAGTTTTCTTTTACCTTCGCCAACCAATTACACCTGCTTTATCAATTTTGACTTTTATAACTATAGAATTCTGTTGATTGCCTTCAAACATGTCCATTGGATCTCAAACTATTAGAGCTGCACCTGATCAGGGTCTAGGATATTAGTATTTGTTTTAGCCTTTCTGATTGACAATTGGGAACATAGTTGATAATTGAGATAGTTTACTTGGGATAGAAGTAATGGGGGTAAGGGATTGTGGTGCTGGAACATTCTGTTCTGTTGTACTAGGATGGGTACTCCTCAGGTTTTAGCTTTATCTACACACTGCCTTCTGCGCCATGTTAGTGCGACAACTATACATAACATACTTGGATCTTTTGTGAGGTACTATAGCGAGTGTTTGAAGTTCTGTTTTGTATGCTAGTAATGTGCATTATGCCGAAGGTATCTATGGACAACAGTCAAATGCATGTCAGAACATCTTCCATGACTATATCATATGCCAACTAGTTCTTGTGAGTCATCAACCAGAAAAGATTTTCTATATGGTTTATTTAACTGGAGCATGGCAACAGAAATGCACGCTTTGTTTGCACCAGTCTTTTCAAACGCTGCTATAATTCATATTCTTACCATGACAAGGTATCAATGTGGTTATTTAAGTGATATCTGATATGCACTTGTGAAATATATGCTTTTATTAGAAAGTTATAGGATACTGTCCACATGTATTCCTTGCTAAGGTATAGCCTGGAAAGGTAATCAAATGGTGGTTGCATTTAATGGTCAAGTACCCTAAACCAAATTTGCATAAAACTAAAGGGCTCCAAACTCGATGATTTTGTAACATCATCGGAAATTTTGAGTACTTCATCATGGTACCCAGAACATTTATCACTAGCATAATTCCTGTGATAGAACCATATGCATTTCCACAGTTTTATTAACCTCTCTTATAGTGTTACAATTGATACAAGAATCTGTATGTTGGAACTGCTGGTTTTTTCATGTGTGCTGACATTTGACAGTCTTTAGTTTTACAAATTTCTGAAGGGGATCAAAATTTTCCACTCTATGGCAGGTTTCACTTTGGGACGGAATCATACAATCCAAAGAACAGGCTAAATTTTGGATTCATACCACAAACAAGTATCGATTTACTGACCAGGCAAGAAATTTCATACGTCCTTTGGCCTTATAAAATAATACAAATATATTTTTTGTGCATCATAATAATACTCTTCTTAACATGTTGATCGCGAATGGTGAATTTGTAATTTGTTTAATAAAATAAAATCTTCACTAGTATTAGCTCACTACTATTTGGCTACATGGTTGTCAGCTATATTGTAGATGAATAACGCACAGGTAGGTTCATAGTGGCGACGTAACAAGTAACCGTTTGTTAAATATATCTTTCCTCTTCATATCTGTACAAGATCTGGAGAGTTCAGTAGGTTGACATTTCAGAATACTATTAAGAATCAGACTAGCTTTAAGCTCATCATCCTTGTTATTTTCCAGACTCAGCTTTGATCTTCGTTATTTGTTTATAATGGGTACCTATGCAAAGTCGTCAGGATTACCTTACATATTTTTATAAATTTTTATCTCTGCATGAATTAATTATAACTTTTCTTTATCTAAAAGTCTCATCGTGAAAGCAACCTTGTACTCTGTTATTTTCTTAGCAATCTCTGGTTCATATTGTTTGGTGTCCAATGTTAATTGTGCGAATTCGGAAGCAAATACCACAATTCATCGGTCAATCTTTTGATACTCCACTAAATCTCTTGCGTTTCAAATTGTATGCAGGGCTACAACCTTAAAGGAAAGGATTACAACTTGACACTTCATTGGCATATCATGCCCAAGACTGGCAAGATGTTTGCTGACAAAATAGTCATGACTGGATACCGTCTTCCTGAGGATTATAAATAGTTAGCTCTTCTAACTGTTTGAGAAATAGATACCATGTTGTATGATTCTAGCAGCAAGTTTTTGCACAAGGATAGCAATTTATGGTTTTTCTCTCCTTTGTCCTCTTATGGTGGCTTTTGTGTGAAGATCAACAAAAACTAGCTAAAGCTTCTTACATGTTTCGAGTGTGGGATTCGTTTCCAAAGCCCTTTTTATGATACCTTGGACTATAGATTTTAGTTTGAAGTCATTTCCCTCTTAATCTGCTACATATTATTTTCCTTGCAGTAGTGGTGCGGGAAATGCATAGCAGGGCTATAAACTAGTTGGATTGAGCTTGATTATGTTAAGCTTTGATCATTTCTTTTATCAATCTTAACGAAAATAAATTAATCTAATCGATTAGGAAGATCAAATAAATAAGTCCACTTTAGAATCCAACTAATTTCTACTATGATGAGATTTAAAACTTGCATTGTTTAGAAAAAGCTCGTGATCTATCTAACTCAAAGGTAAGACCTTTTTAGCTTTGATGGTTGACACCTTGTCAACGAAGAGAAAGATAGTCAAAGAAGAGAGAAAACTGAGTAATTCTTGTGAATTTTGCAGCTCGCTTTTGACTCTTAGACAAATCACTGCTTGCCTTTGGTTGGCCAACATTTTTTAGTTGCATATATCTATGTTTATCTAGGATCATTATATCACTTGGACAATTAAGGTTACATCATTTTCATTGTTCATTTAGGACTACAAATGAACTTAGTCGAGCTTAACTTTCTTCTATCTTCAAGATTGTTCATTTGTCTCACTGAGCTTGTTTGAACTTATTTATTAAAATGATATATTATTCATAAACTTTATTCTTGATTATTTAGGAAACAAACTCATTAGCCTTTAAGCTTATTTATTTAATTTTTTTTAGATATCAAAACAACATAAACATGTATAACTTTGTTGGATTAATTAACCACACCGAAAGGGCAAAGATTAATTACATCATGCACATTCTGTGCGATTTTAAATTAATTGAGAGACCAAATTGAAAAATCTTCAAAAGCTGAAACTCACAAGGACTGGCCGTCGAAAGTTTTCGTATTTTTCAATTTATGTTCTCAATTTACGAAAATCAGTTTTCAGAAAATGTAAAATTTGTCGATTCAAATTTAAGATTGAAATTTAATTCAAGATTTTTTTTCCATTTTCTAAAATCAATTTGTAAAAATATGAAATTAAACAAAAAATAAAATATTTATTAATTAAAATTTTTTTTCCAGCAGCTAAACACAGACCGAAAACACTCGTCGTTGGAATGATTATGGAATCTTGCCGTCCAATGGAAACACGTGGTATATCTTAGCCGTAGATGTTCGAGACTACTGCTGCCCGTCAGAGAAAGAGAGTACAAAGTGAGGGCCCCTCTTTTTCCCTTACTTGGACGACCTCCTCCTGCTCCTCGGCTCCTCCTCCCCCCGCTTTTCTTCTTCCCGTCCCTTGCCCTTCTTCTTCCCTGACGCCTTGAGCCGTGGGAATGTGGGGCGGCGGAGATCGTAAGCGGAGGTGACGCTTTCCCGTGCATGGGAGCCGCAGCTTCTGTCTGCGATGATGGTGTGAAGGAATCTGCGGAATCCATCCTGAGTGGGGCGGAGGATTGGGGATGGTAGTCTTGGAGGTGGCTTGTGACTATCTTTCTTGCTTCTAGGTGGGCTTTCCGCCTTTCTGTTCGCTGTCTTCTTTCTTTTGGCTTGGAACTGTTGGTTCTTGCCGGATCTCTTCCGCTGAGGACTGAATTGGAACGGGAGGAAGGAAAAAAAGGTAAGGATTTTTTGGCAGTAGATCTCTAGAATTGTTTTTTGTTATGATTTGATGAGCGTCTTTATTTCTTCTCTTTGATATTTTGGGAGTCTTAGGTCTGTTAGATTTGTGTTTCGAGATATCATCTGTGTTCTTTTTTGGATTTATTTTGTTATTTGCTAGCATTTACTAGCTCTTCAACATTTCCTCATGTTCCGTCTGGAAAAATAATTGAGATTTCGTTGGTACTCCCTGACCACTTGATCAATCATCACACTATGTTCTCGTAAGTTTCCTGGTGGAAATGATAAAAGCTTCCTTTTGCTTTTCATTTTCGTATGGGTATTGGTGTTTTTTGTTCAGAAAACTTTTTTTTTGGTCATCGGCAGTTGAGTAACATTGGTTGTATCTTTTGAGGCAGAAGATAGGAATCAAACTTGGATTAACGGGACAAATCTGTGCCTTAGGACGGGGAGCTTCAACTTGGAAATTGTTTTAATGCATTTCAATATTATTGGGTTAATGTGGTTCTAACAATTTGCACTCAGTATTCAGGTAGGAATATTAGTATTGGGTAGGAATAGTCGATTACTATTGCCATCTAGATCTTATATTCTCTGAAATATCTCATATATGTTCTCTATTATTTAAGATTTTATGGTAGCTACCGAGAATGTAGACAAGATGGGCATAAATCCAGGGTTTTTTAAATCTAACTTGTGTTGGATCAACTTCAAAAACATTGATTGATTAATTAAGGAGATTGAACTGCAATAAGCGTTCTCCAGATTAATATTATCTTTTTAAGAACAACACATGTTAAATAATGAACAATCACGTAGACTTCATGGTTGGAACCTTCATCATACAACAAAAAACAATTCTCTCTTTGCTCAACCTCCCTCCTAGACCAATTGTCCCTTTGTTGTTCCTCTAACCTAATGAGATTGCGCTCCATCCAAGAGAAGGATCCTACTGTGATTTTCAACGCTGAACCCAAGTTGAAGACATGGATTATAGCTAATGATCTTCCTTTACAGTTTGTGCTCTAATATGAATGAGATAAAATGTTTTAATGAACTCCTAAGGTAAAGGCGAATCACTTTGGATTCTAATTTCATGATGATCTACCAGGATGTTGGTTGAATAGAGGAGAGATATTCTTGCTGTTTGCTGTGGAGGGATGGGTAGGGATGCTTGATGACCAACAATGCTAGAAGGAGAGAGGAGATTCGACATCATTGTTCCCTGACTAAGAGAGGTGACGATTTCACTCATCTTTGGCTTGGAACAATTTCAACCACACAAGAGAGACTCAAAGCTGATGACCAGTGAGAAAGAGAAAGGTCGGCCAACTGCTGCTTGACAACCCAGAGGAAGAGGGTCCTTGCCTTCTTTGATAGCTCACCCAAAGCTGCAGTTCATTAGCACTGGGCAAGAGTTGATGGTTGCTGCTGGCAGAGGTGGCAGGAGGAAGTTTGGCATGAGGGTGACACTGAGAAGGAAAAATCGGAGAGAGGCATTCCTCCTAAAGGGGGTGGGGCGGGGTTATGGTGGGCAGGGGATCATGATGCAAAACCTGTTGCATATGAGCAACAATGACCTAGATGGGAGATCATCATGACCTGACAAACTGCTCCTGCCATTGCCCATTTCTCCCAAGAAAGACAGTAATTGCTGCCTTGATCTCATGACTTGGTTGAGGTGAAGGTCGGAGCAGAGAAAGAGATGGTAAGGTACTAACTGCATGAGATGGGTGGGGTAGGAGGAAGAAGCATAGTAGGGAAAATAGGGGCTGTGACTTATGATTGGGCAGAGGAAATTAGGGCTTTAAAATTTTTTTCCTAAAATGGTTGTGGGTTGGGTCCTTTGTGAATCGGGTCCCTAATGGGTTTAAGAGATGTACCGTCTCACTAGGTTTCATTTAAGTACTGAATTATAGTGGAAGCTATCCAAAAGATTGTTGAAAATTTTCTTTAAACTATCCTATAACCACACCATTATCATTATAAATAAATTAATCCATATTTTAATATTTCTAAATAATATATTAGATGGTGACTCAATTTTTTTGTATTCTTAAATTTAAGGAGGATAATGTCTTCAATTATTGTAAATTATTCCTGCTTTGCCTTCCACTTGTTTGATGATTTTTCAACTTTGTCCTATACTTAGAACAGGTAGCAATGACTACATTTACTTTTTTTTTTAGCAACATTTATTAACATCATGTTATGGTCTTCTTCTGTTCAAAATCTAAACACCTTTCCTTCTATTTATTTATGAAATGTTGCTTGCAATCTAATGCAAATTTTTATGTGAGTATTAAAGGGCAGCTCAGTGCACGAAGTTCCTATTAGTGCAGGATTCCAAAGAAGGGTCGGATCACATTGGGTCTATTGTACACAACTTTACTTGCATTTTGCAAGAGGTTATTTCCGTGACTCAACTTGTGACCTCAAGATCACAGTGCAGCACCTTTACAGTTGCGCTAATGCTCCCCTTTTTTATGTGAGTATTAAAATGGAAAAAATGCTAACAACAAAGTTTGGACAATGTTCGTGTTTTTTACCGTAGCATAGCAGGCATTTTACCAAGGTATTATTGGCTTGATATGTTTCTAAGTAAAGTTGTCTTTTCTCTTTGTTACATGTATCCTAGTGAATATTGGTTCCGTAATAGGGACCAACATTTGCTTTGCTAAGGTGTTTATGTGAGGCCTAGCTTCTAATCCTTGTATATATGCTATCAATTAAACCTTTAAAATGTGGGGCTTTATCTTTGGTGCCTCTAGAAAATTGAACATTGATTTTGTAACACTTTTCAGGTGGAAAATAATCATAATTTTTGCATAACTCGATCAGCTCTAAGTTCGCATTTTAGAAAAAAAAATAATAATTTGAATATCATATGACATGTTCGCACATAGGTAACATGTGGGATTATTCTTGGAAAACAGAAAGAAAAGAAAACTAAGAATAAATTATATCCACTAGGCACATAATTCCATGGCGGGAATGTTTGTTCAGATAACTAATTTTGATCTTAAGCATGTGATATATTGCACCCATATTTTATTTTAAATTATTTTGACCGTATATTTGGCACACATACCAATTTTGCTTGCTCTTAGTAATGCAAACATGCATGAACAAATAATATGAGATACAGTTAGAAATTATATTATAGAATGTCATAGCTTGTTAATGAGATGTTACAAATATGCTAATAATGCTGTGAACAAATAGCTTTATATTGATATATACATTTATCATGCAAGATCTTATTTATTTTAGCATGCCTTGATAGTAGTGCACATGTTCAATTTTTATTAGCATGCTTATTTGTGATTCCAAAATTCTAGATTATATAATACACGGTTACTATTATCATGTTATTTATTGGTATTTTAATTACCTTATCTGTAGATCAATTGACTTATGAGACTACAAGTCTTTGATCCATTATTTTGCTAATTAGCTAAAGTTATGAGAAATTAAGAAAAATAAAAAAATATACTGTCTTATCAAAAGACAAATAGGGATAAAATACTGATTCATTTAGGGAGTTTAGTATATAATCGACATTTTAGTAGGCCTTTAGCATCATAATTTCTTTCTTTTATTATCTTATTAGATTTATTTCTTAGTTTGATAGAGGATTGCTGGAAAAAGTTAAGAAAATTCTAATTAATTAATTAAGGACATTGTATTGTTCTTGACATTGCGGTATAATGTTCACCTCAATGTTAAGAATTAATTAATTAAAAAGGATAGATTTAAAATTAATATTTTATGATATTGCATTTCACGCTAATGGAAAAGCTTTCACAAAAGAAGGGATGCTCTCTAACAAGATCATGAATCAAAGCCTAAGGATTTTTTCCTCTGTCATTTCTTTTTTCCCCGATTTCTCTAGATTTTGCTGCTCAGCAGCAAAAGGAATTTCATTACTGTCTTCATGACAGTGCTCATAGGGAGGTGAACATACGATTGTATTGTGAAGCAACATGCTGTCATGCATGAGGACCAGCAATTTTCTATAGGATAATATTTATGTTCTTCTGAATTTGTATTTCTGACTCTATTTTTTGTTCTTGTTTATTGTTATATAACTTTTGTTAGACTATTTATTGGGATATTTTGCGCTAACAATTTGTTAATGGCGTGTAATGCCAAGTATCATTGGATTTGTTTTCCCGCTGTTTATTAGAGTTTTCATTTAACTTTGAGTGTAGGAATCTGAGAAGACTCTTCGAAGACTTGAATTGTTGGGTTTTAGCACTGTGATATTATTTTCAATCTGCAAACTCAGGGGTGTTTATCCATATGAAATGAACCCAGTGTTATAGCTCAAATGTTAAAATCATTGTGCTATGGACTTCTAATCTTTTACTTGTTATTATCCGCATCTGCTGTTGAGATAGGGTATCAACGATGCCACTGCGATGGAGATGGTTTTTGGGCAGTTGAGAACATTTTCCAATGTCAGAAAGTGAGCGATCTTTTGATAGCTGCTGCCTACTTCTCCATTCCACTTGCACTCTTGTATTTTGCTACATGTTCCAACCTCTTCCCGTTCAAATGGATTGTCATCCAGTTTGGTGCCTTCATAGTCTTATGTGGACTGACACACTTGTTGAATGTGTTCACATACGAGCCCCATTCATTCCTCTTGATGCTAAGCTTGACCGTTTCCAAATTTTTTACAGCACTTGTATCATTTGCCACAGCAATAACGCTCTTGACCTTGATTCCTCAGCTTTTGAGAGTGAAGGTGAGGGAGAACTTCCTGAGAACAAAAGCTCGGGAATTGGACAGGGAGGTTGGCCTGATGAAGAGGCAAGAAGAGGCTAGTTGGCATGTAAGAATGCTTACTCAAGAGATTCGCAAATCGCTAGACAGGCATACCATCCTATATACGACTATGGTTGAGCTTTCAAAGACATTGGGCCTACAAAATTGTGCAGTGTGGATGCCAGATGAGAATAAAAGGGTAATGTACCTAACTCATGAGCTAAGGTCTAGGAACACCCTTAATTTATACAGTAGCTCTATTCCTTTTGATGATCCTGATATATTAGAAGTTAACGAAACCATGGGTGTGAAGATTCTAGGTACTGACTCTGTGCTAGGTTCTGCAAGTAGTGGAGACAGGGTTGAGTCTGGAGCAGTGGCCGCAATACGCATGCCAATGTTAAAGGTATCTAATTTCAAAGGTGGAACCCCAGAAGCTGTTAAAACAAGCTATGCAATACTGATTCTGGTCCTCCCCAAGGATGCTTCAAGGGATTGGAGCAATCAGGAACTAGAGATTGTTGAGGTGGTTGCAGATCAGGTTGCTGTTGCCCTCTCTCATGCCGCAGTTTTAGAGGAGTCACAAATTATGAGAGAGAAGTTGGAGCAACAAAATCGAGATCTGCTTCAGGCGAGACAGAATACTTTACGGGCAAGTGAAGCAAGGAATCAGTTCCAAGTTGCCATGAGCCAGGGAATGAGAAAACCCATCTATTCTATCTTGGGTTTGTTGTCCATGCTGCAACAAGAACAATTAAGTCCGGAACAAAGACTGATTGTTGATACCATCACAAAAAGTGGTAATGTGGTCTCAACACTGGTCAATGATGTGATGGAAATTTCTAGAATAAACAGTGAACATGTATCTTTGGTAATGAGACCCTTCCACCTGCACTCTATGATCAAGCAAGCTGTTACTGCTGCAAGATGTCTTTGCGATTCTCAGGGATTTGGTTTTGGATTTCAAGTGGAAAATGAAGTGCCTGATCAGGTTGTTGGGGATGAGAAGCGAATTTTTCATGTGATACTGCATATGGTTGGTACTATTCTGAATCGGTGTAATACTGGAGGAGGGTCTCTTATAATCCGAGTTTTGAGGTATGATCAGATCAAAGACAAAGAAGAGCAGGAATGGCATGCATGGAAATTGGACTTCTCTGACGGTTATGCTTGTGTGAAGTTTGATATTGGATTAAGAAAATTAGAATTTGAATCATTTATCTCATCATCAGTTCAGCGTTCTCAGATCACTGATTCTAAAGGTTTGGAGATGGGCCTTAGCTTTAGAATGTTCAAGAGGCTTGTTCAGGTAATGTTTAAATCCTTTCTTTAGTTTCAAATTCATTTAATATAAGATAATATCCAATTTTGCTTTAGTGGAACCATATTAGTTTAAAGATACTGAAGATGTTAAACCCATTTTGCTATGGACATAGCTAGTGTATATTCACACCTAGTTTACTGTTTCTCATTTATAGGTTGCTGGGCTACTTCAAAAATTGAAACATTTTCTGAGTGGGAATTTAGATCTTCTATCTATCCTCATCCACATAATTGAATTTTATTATTTTTTCCTCATTTGTTGCATTTTGTTACAATAGACTTGTGTGCAGCTTGGTCTTCCAATTCCATTGCATAACTGATCTAAGAGGATAATCCTTGCTGCCAACTATGTTGATTCAATTGGGCCTATGGTTAATTTCTTGTGATTCTGTAGTATACATCATCATCTTACCTTATTCTGAATTTAATCCTATCTCTGGGTCTTATACATCATATCTTGGGCCTGCCATAACCTGGAATGGTATTTAGCTGCATCTAGTTATCCAATTATATTGTCGAGAGAAGTTTGGAGATAGTGAGACACTAACTCAAGTTCATTTATTCCTCACTCTAGATATTATTTCAGTTGCATTACTGCATTAGATCTACCCCCATAATGTTGATGCACCAAAAATATCTTGTCATTGGTTGAGAGAGGACAAAAATTAGCAGCTCAATGCCACTTTGTAAGGGATGAAGCTGAAACTGTCACGACTCTGCTCAGAAAGCCACAGTACATGTGATTGAGAACCTGGCACATCAAGGAGGAGAACCTTATTGGTAATTTTGATTTGTGATTCATGCCATTAGGGTAATGACATAGTTAACCCACTAGTGCAACCAACTTTTAGTTTAACCAATAACCAATGATTAGCTTTTTTTTAATTCATGCAGTATCTTAACTGTAAGCATATAAGCAGTGTTTGTCCGTAATAACCAACTTAATTTTGTGTTTTCATATAAAGATGATGCAAGGAAATATCTGGGAATTTAAGAATCCCAAAGGTCTCACGGAAAGCATCACACTCATTCTTCAATTCCAATTGCAACGGTTGACCACAGTTCCGGAGGGCAGAGGATCTTTTGAGTTGCATTCTGTATCTTCCACACCCAATTTCAAAGGTCTCAGAGTTCTGCTAGCTGAGAGTGATGATACCAACAGGGCAATTACTCGTAAACTCCTTGAGAAACTGGGTTGCCGTGTGTCATCTGTCAGTTCTGGAATTCAATGCATTAGCTCATTTGGCAACCCCGTCACGCCCTATCAAGTGATAGTATTGGACCTTTACATGCCCCAAATGGATGGGTTTGAAGTAGCAATGAGAATCAGGAAGTTCAGGAGCAGGTCTTGGCCTTCGATTGTGGCTTTATCTGCAAGCACAGAAGGTGATATATGGGAGAAGTGCCTGCAGTCCGGGATCAATGGCATGATAAGAAAACCCGTAACATTACAGTCATTGGGAGATGAACTGTACAGGGTCCTTCACAATTCATAGAGGCTTTTCATGCAACTTGGCACTAATGAGGTTCATTCCTGTTCAAATCTCAATTTTCCTCACCTTCTGTATCCGGTAGAGTTTTGTAACAGGCAGTGATGTACAATTATGCACACTCAAAACGTATATACAGGAATCAGTTAATGTTTTTGTTTTGTTTTTATTTAGCCAGGGTAAATCATATAATTAGAACTGAACACAGCCCTCTTCCAAACTCACTCGAATGATGCTTGTCAATGCCGCTACATGGTACTTGAATCAAACGTTGCTAATGTTCAATTTATGGATTTTGAGGAGTATTGCAGCTACTAACTATGAAGAATCAAACTGTGGGACATGGTGCAGTTCTACTTCTACAAGAATTAATGGTTCTTCCAAGTATATTTTGTTCAGAGATATCTAAATCATCATTCGAGGTCACGATTTTGGTATCAATTTTTATGTAGGGGAGAAGTAATTACCAAGTATTTGCTTATAATGCCCTGTTTTTTGTATTATTATAATTTCCCTTCTATTGAATATAATATGGGTTAATACCTAAAGATATCCCAAATTTCATCATGTTTACTAAGTGTGTCATGAATTTTGCAGTTTTCAAATCTAACTTTTCCTAAGAGTTATGAATTTATCACGTTAATCTGCTGTTATTTATCTGTTAAAACGTTGATGTGGCATTGATCATTCTGGAACATGGCTGTTGTATTGATGCCTTGTCTCTAGGGCCTCCTTATTTCTCTTTTTCAATTGATGACGACATGGAATCTCCTCTTCTCACTTCACTAGCTCTCCATCAATTTTCACTATTGTTATGGATTAGTTCATCAATTAAACTATATTATGGAAAAGAAATTGGGTTGTTTTTTTTTTCTTTTTTGGTAATGTATAAGAATCTACAATGACGCAAAATGACATTGATTGGCAACACAAATTCACAAAAGAATGTAATAATGAAAGATATTACGTCATTAGATGCTTCAACAGTGAAAAATATATGAGATGGAAGAAATCCCAACCTTCAAAACGTGAAACAATAAAAAATATATATATAAAATACCATAAAATAGCTCCAATAGAGTTTTGGACTGTCGCTCCTCCAATTAGGGTCATAAATTAACCCAATTTGAACCTTACCTTCAATTGGGCCAGCATCTCATCCGAATGCCCAATATGAACCTGTTCTGTTCATTTTATAATTTTTAATTTTCCGATTAAAAAAATGGAAATTAAAATAATAAACACTCGTTATCTAGTCTTTGACATCACTGTAAATAAAATCATTTTTTTAATATGGAAGATGCTTCGTATATATCAAAACGAAGAAAACTTACAGAGATATATTGAAAAACACACACTGAACAAAAAGAAAGCAAGTAAGGAGAGGGTCTGATTTCTTTTATATATAATTTAGATATTTAATTCTTTGGATTTATTTAGATATATCTTATAATTTATTTTCTCTTTTATTTTATAATAAATTTTCATTTTCTTAATTTGGTCACTCAATCGAATCTTGTGAAACTCGTTTTCCCTTTGAATTTAATAGAACGTGAAAAAGTCTTCACAAGTAAACACCACATTAGAACCTAATCATCTCAAGCACTAAAATATTTCGCACATTCTGGCCATTCCTTTGACCTCTCTAAGCGAAAGAAAGGAAGCAATTTCTTTTTACAAAAAAAAACAATTTCCTTTAAAAAAAATGAATTCTTAATAAATTTTCAATTCACTATTACGTTGCCGCACCTTTCCGTATACTTTCTTTGATGTAGTCCCGGGGCAATGGTGCAACGGTAGGACATCTAGATTGTGACCCAGGGACCTGTGGTTCGATCCTCAACTATGACGTATTTGTAAGAATTTTCTTTTAAATGGAGAACGCAATCAAAGGATGCTGGACATTTGGATTGACCGTCGTATGCGCTTCCCGATTTACCTTGGTAGTCGGTGGAAACTTCCGTGGGACCGGACTGATCACCTCCAAGGATTGAGTCCATAAGAATAACTGAGATTTATCATTTTTTCTTTGATGTAAAAATATAATAACATACATGCCAAACATTCCTCGTAGCCGGCTCCATAATGAAGGGAGATAAATTCAAATCTACCCTCTACGTACTAACCCCTGGGGCCTTCCGCATACTTTCTTCAATCATAAATATGGTGTATCAAATATTCCACATATCCTATTTTCACTAAATAAATTGAACCCATGCCTTGAAAATAAGCATGAAACGAATCCCATCGATGAATTCATCACACTTTATCTTCAATGCCCGACAGTATCATCAACCTCTAGAAATTGAGTCTCTCCTCCACTTCTTGGTAAGCTGACTTCCAAAAGTCGTCCTGGAAATCCAAGCAATCAGTGCCCTCACTTCCAAAAGGGAACACTAAATCCTCAGCACTGATCATTTCCAAGTTAGGACCAACATGATTCATGCAATGTTCCAAATCCATCAATGAGGGTGTGATCATATCTGCCTCCCCTGAAGCTTGATCGACGAAGCCATGGAAGTGTTGACTTTGGTGAGGTTGAAATGTGTTGCAGGGGTTGACTTGTTGCGGGTGATGCGGAGGAAGATTGACAACAGCGGCACTGAGCCTTTGTGATGTTTGTGCTTCAAGGGAGGCCACTTGAGCTTGCAGGTTAAGAATCTACAAAAGCATTAGTAATTTAGAGAGGTTATTAAAAAAAAAAAGGATCTTCTACTCACTTGTTGTTGAAGGGTGAAGATGTGGGCGACGCATCCATAGATAGGGTTTTGGAGCCTGGCTTGAGCCTCATAGGAGATCGTGACGGCCGCCTCAGAGCGATCGGCCAACGGCAGGTGCATGAGGAGCTTGGCAACATTGCTGGCCCCAAACACCTTGTGGACGGCGGCAAAGCGGGCAGCGCCGTGCTCGTGGAGGAAGTAGGGGGCGAAGACGCAGCCGGACACGCACTTCCGCCGGAGAAACTTACAGGCACCGCAGGGAGACCCGAAGCCGGCCATGATCAACGCCGCGAGATCGAGTTTGAAAATTTGAAGTGGTGATGTGTTGCAGTGCAGTGTGGTGACTTGCGAACTACCTATCGATGTGTGCACTGTCTGGCCTTGGCTTTGGCTTTGGCTTTGGTTTTTAAACACTGAATTGTGAGGAATTTGGTTGTTAATTTAATGTGCCATTGTCTTAGTAATGGCCGACCAGTTCTGATTATTCTAAACTAACTCATTTATGAAGTCCCAAATTAATTGCAAGACGCACGAGCCATCACAAAGCCAATAATTGTCCGCTTATTTACTGCTTTTGTTTCTTATCAACCGCTTAAACCTGTTCTACATTGACAAAACTTCACTTTCTTCGCGTGTTTCTACGCAAATTTGCTCCTATTTTTTTCTTAATCCAAATTGTACTCTTTCAATTTACAAACTCTAAGTTGGATCATGCGGTGAGGATGATGATAATGATGATGATGATTGTTGATTATTTTAAAAGTTTCTTTTGCGTGCTGCTACCCAAACCCTCAAGCTGTTGCCGTCCTCCACAAACAACATATGTTGTCACCATTTCATAAATTAATCAGCAAAAACTTGCCCTTTGATATTGAAGTGGTTAATGATATTTACAGGTCTGACTAAGCTCCAGCTGTTTCCATCTACTATTTGCATAGTGCAGCTACTAGATAATGGACGTGGAATGCCGTTTTACATTCTGAGAATCAATTCGGATTTATTTCAGAGGAGTCGTAGTAGCTTCCAAGTAATGCTAATAAACTCTTGATGACTAAAATTCTCAACACTAAATTCAATGCTGTATTCTGCTTCTACTTTCTTAGATTCTGTCTAAATCTGTATCTTGACCGCAATCTAATTAAACGCGTCGGTCGGTGAGTGTGAGATTTGATTACGGTGATCCACAGCTCGACGTCTCCTTTTCCCCTTCCCTGTTCTCTTTGTGTACAATATGAAGAATTCAAGGAATATGGCAGGTTCGTGGTCAAATTTGTCAGTATCTGTGGCTCAAATCAAACTCAAACCATGACCGGTCAAGCCGACAGGAGGTTGACATGTGGAGCCAACACACGTGTGTTCTTATTAATCTAACAGAAAAGAATCGATCCTTGGGCACTGTAACTGATGCCATGCTCGTCTCATTATATTAACGTAAGCCTTCGAGTAGGGGAGACAGGGGAGGCCACAGGAGGGGCATTGCCTGGTGGTGACACGACATCGCCATATCCCTTGGGGTTCAAGGCACCCAAACCATGTCGGTTTCTAATATTCAGTAACGAATTGGTGTATCTATTGGAATTGGATGGAACAGAGGCAGGCAGATTTTCTAAAGATGGCCTAGGCATGGTAACCTACTGAAGCTAGCAAGCGTTTTGAAGCCTAGAAGACTGAGAAAGGCATGGGACTGGTCTTGTTTTGGGGCATGCATAACAGTTGGATTGGATTTGGAGGTCATGACATTGTCAACCATTGGCATGTCAGCTGAGAGTTGAACGTTGACTAGGAACAGTGTCATGAAGGACGGAGCTTTGCAGGGTTGTCGTCTTGTGGTGATGGATATTATCATATTAGTGTTAGTTCTTGCATCATGATGCTGCAACAGGAAGTGGTTCAACAGTTTGAATCAAATGTATGCTAAATAACGTTTGCTATAAACACAAACATCACACCAAAAATTACTGTACGGTTCCTTGCTAATCAGTGCTGAGATGTGAGTGGGAAACAATGAACATAACTTGCATATGAGAAAATAGAGTCCTGCATTTTTGCACAACCAAAATTTTGGTTGCAATCTTATAACTCTGCGTGAGGAGAAAATCCAGAGCTCCGACAATGACCGTCAATGAAGAAAGCGACCTTGTTGATGACATTGTTCCAATATTCTAGGTTTCCTGCTGCCCAAATGGGGCCAAAGATAATGGCTGTATGACATCCGAAACGTTCACAAGGTTGATTTTCAATCTATCTTTTACACCTATTCTATGCCAAACTACCTCCAGGGAGAGGAACAGAAGAGGGAGAGAGAAAAAAAGTAAGAAGAAGATGGAGAGGGAGAGAGAAGAAAGAGACCAATATGTTATTACCACAGACAGCAGGGTCGCCTTATCTATGATGAGCAACAGGGTCGGCAAACACAAAGCAAGAGATGTGGACAGCAAAAAAGACATGGAGATCTGAAAAGAAATTCCAGCACCAGTAAAATAAATGCACGACAGTAGGTACATAAAGAGGAGAGGCATTTGCATAAACTATTAGCAGCTTGTAGCCTAATTCTTCCTCTCTTTTTTTCTTGTTAAAGGCCCAAAAGACCATGTCTATTTTTCTGAATCTTGCAACCTTCTATCCTCTTTTCTGTAACTAGTTTCTGCGTATCTGAGCATGTTTGCTGTGGTTACTATTAGACATGCTACTCTCACCCCTTTTGGAGAACTGTGTAGCAGCAGCTCGTGCATCAGCAATGGCTGCACTAACACTAGGAGTTTTTGCCGATACAGGTGCTTTGGAGTCACTAAAGTGAAATGCAAGGGATCCTGGCTTCAGTGAAAAAGGATCGGAAGGATCTGGAAGTGGAAATTTCACAGGTAAAGGGTCTTGAATAGAGTGAAGACCTCTTACTGCTGCATCATAAACCTGATGAAAAAAACACAGTTGTGAAGCCAGTTTAGCCAGGAAATGCAAAATTTCATTATAAAAGCAGAGCTTTGATGAATACCTTTCTTTCCAAGTTATACACCCCTTGAAATCCACGCATTTCAAACGGGACTACTAACTTCTGCAGAAATTAAGAGAAATTCACATAAGATGAAGTGGAAATGTATTTGTTCTAGCATTCTAGCACATAATACTAATATCAAGAACTTGTATGCATGTTACCATAAAATCACTGAGAAGTACTCTGAAAAGAAGAAAGTAATGTAATGTATGCATTAACAATTGAAGACACAAAAACTCTGAACAATTTGAAGCGTAGGCAGTCTGATTATTATTCTAGCCATGAAATGGTGCCAAGTATCTGTGGATTTTCACATAGCAAAAGTTTGTTAAGCCTTCAAGCCTCACCTAATAAAAAGTAGAAGTAAATAAGCACACAATCAAGAAAAATCATGTGAAATAAACAGGTTGACTAAAAAATGTCTGAAAATAAGGAATTAAGTTCCTACTGACTCTAGTACTTGCTCCCAGTTCACAAATTCTTCAGATCTAACACAGCCCACCACTTAACACAACCTACAGGATAAATATTTATATAAATACATACATCAAACAACAAAAATATTGTCAAAATTCTCCAAAAAAGTTAGCTCCTACATCAGAGTCTTTTAAAGAAATGCACAGTTTTTGAAAGTGATTCAAAAGAGAATATAATTCTGTAGGAAACCATCCTCAATGAGTCAAAATGATAATGATAAGAAAAGCAAATGCACAACCTAAAAAAAAACTGTAAAATTCTACACTCAAATGGAAAAATATGAAGAATCATTTCATGCAAACGAACGTGTTGGATGGATTCTTATAACCTATAATGGATGATTTTGTCAAGAAATTTAATTCTACTATCACACACTCCTGGGAAAAGAAATTCTGGTGGTAAAAAGCTTTTGTGAAGCTATATAGTGATACAGAACCAAGAAACCAAAAGGATAAATTTGATAGAATAAGCTAAAATGTCCATTGAGAAGATATTGGGTCTATCATTAGGACCACATAAGTTTCTCAAACAAATACAATTACCAAGAAATTGACCTGGATAAAGAAGCAGCAAGTGATAGCGATTATAGAGACAAGTGTGTCTTAACAACCATTCAGTTTGCATATCTCCAATATGTTATTGACTATTAAACTGATGCACACAACTTGTTTGCAGGTAACTCTCAGCCATTCAGATTGTGTTCAAGTAGCAAAACAAATTCTGGCTCTGGTTCAGGTTGGGTAAGATTTGCAGGAATACTATATAAAAATGTCTACATGCAGTTAGTTTCAAGTGTGAGCAATCATTATTTATTACACAGTTTATGGTTGAGGTGGTATAGCAAACAAATAAAGCAAGGTTTGATTTGGATTTAACTAGTATCAAATAACAAGCAAAGTCAGGAATAGTAATCCTTGCCTAACATGCTAGAAAATGCTAGATGTCTCCAATACATCTCAAAGTCCTTTTATAGAGAAACAAAAGTTCCTTTACATTTACTTTATATCTCATATCTTTCTAATCACTTGTCTGAAATAATGAAGGTTGTTAATGGTTGATTCTGTTAACTGTGCCTGAATAGACCAATATCACAGAAATAACAAATAGTTTGATCTCTGTGCCACTTACTTATTAGGTAAGATGGCATACACAAAAGAATCACTATCTACAGATTGAATCGCAATGTTTGATTTGATCACAAGTTGAACTATGCTAAAATTGTAATGGAGAGAATCATTAAGCTAAAAAACTTAGCCTGCTCATGTAGAATATAAAAGTAGACAGCCAATGAAGACATACCTAACAATCTCGATACGGGATAGTGATCTGGCAATTTGACGTTAGTGACTCCATCCACAGCTCCCTATAGAAATCCTCCATTGCTTTGATAGTTTCAGGATCTGGAATTTTCGAAGCAGCATGTATCCAAAGACGACCTTTGAAACATAACCAAATATCAATCACCCAAACTCCATAAGGGGGGAAAAAGATGATTTCGGTTAACTAATATTTCAAAATAACTCTTAATGAAGAATAGATCAAACTAAAAAGCAACTGATACCCTAAAGCAAACAAATGAGTTTTCTTAAGCAACTTCGAGTAGAAATTGTGTAACAAACAAACACGACAAACCAAGAGATCAACCGATTGCGCAATTCCCGTCATATAAAGGTTGCGATTCCAAAACTTACCGTGGAAAGTGCAAAAGGTTTAAGCTTTTCCTAAGAAAAACCATTCTTTTGAGTATTCCAAAGAATAATATTGTGCAGTTCGAAATCGAATTGAAAATTGGATTAGCAACAATCTTGCATAGACATGAGAGCGAATAGCGTCGGATTACGAGAGAGAATCTAGAGAAGCACTGACTGAGAGCGAGTACCAGTGAGAGGCGCCGGCCACGATCTTCCTTCCACGCACTTGACGCCATGGATGAGGAGGGTAGCCCAGGGCTGATGCATTGTCAGGCAAGCGTTGGTGATCCAACCCTAGAACCGCGAGCACCAACATCCCCGCCTCTGAATCCCGAAGTAGAAGCGAGGTCTCCGCCGCCTCCTCTGCCGAAACCAGACCAAGAACCACGGTCTCCTCTTCCAGGTCGAGGGCCGAGGCCGTGACCTTTGTCTCCATCTCCACTGTATCCCCTCGTAGCTCCACCATTCGAGCAGGATTGATCCCGGTGGAATCAAAATCAAAATAAAAATAAATAAAATTTAATCATAATCAAAAGCGCACCGATTACGTCATATTTTTTATTTTAAAAATAATTTTTACTCTAGCACTGATAATAATTTTTAAACCAAATTACTTTTTAAAAAAACTACTTCAACACTATTATAAAAATTTTAATAAAAAATATTAAAGCACAGAATAATTTAATTAAACATTTTTATAAGAATTTTAATTAAAATTATTTTATATTCTGATAATTTTAACTAAATTTTTTATAATAATATATTAAAAAATATTTTAGAATGAAAAATAAGATACGATGTATTTTATTTTTTTAAAAAAATACAATTCTCTTTTGATGATGAAAATAATTAAGATGATTTTTTTAATTTTTACGTTGCCATCGGTAATAATAAATTATTGATATTTACATAATGAATGAGTTATTACTAAGGTATGAAGCATCTCATTTGCATATCTATTTAGACATGTCTTAAGATTTATTTAAATAATCTTTTACTTTGTAAATCTATTTTTTTACTTCTAGATCAAAGAAACAGGTTCATTTTAATCCAGTCACTTTTCCTTTTATCTAAATAGATTGCACCTGATTTTATTTGGAAAGACTCTTAAAGATTTCTTCATGCAGTGAACAATAATATAATGGTCGTTTTCTTAAGACATCCGTCCAAGTTTAAATTTTAAATAAAGGGTTTGTAACCCTTAAATTTTTGATGTAGAAGACAGCACGATTAATTTATATCCTCTGATATAGTTATATTTTCCTTCAAATTATGACGAGAAGAATTCGATGCCACCAATCTCCCTTTTGGGCCTTGAAAAAGGACTATTGGAACTGTCAACAATGAAAATGATCAACTTATGACCTCCTGACGTGGTTGATACAATTGGATTATAACACTATGATTCACTCGAATTGGATCATCCAAATTCTATATTTGATCTTGACTTTTTTTTATTTATTTTAAATTTTTAGGATTGATTTTCTTTTCTATTTATCTTTTTAGTTTTATTATTTTTCCTTTGAGTTTAGATTTTATTTTTTTATTTTTTCTTTTCAATTTTTTTATTTCTTAGACTATTTAAATAGGATTAGGATTTGGTAAAAAATAAATTTTAATTTAATAATATTGTTGACAGTGTCATTTATTTTTTTTATCTTCTGGTATTCTTTCAGAAGAATAACAGGAGATAAGAAAATAAATAATATTATCAAAAATATTATTAAATTAAAATTTCTTCTTTATGAAAATTCTAATCTGTTTAAATAGTCTAAGAAATAAAAAAAATAAGATCTAAACTGCACGTTTAGAAAGAAAAAAATAATAAAATTAAAACTATAAAATCTAAATTAATTGTTAGAAAAGAAAATTAATCCTAAAAATTCAAAATAAAAAAAAATTTAAAGATCAAAGTTAGAATTTTGACGATCCAATTCGAGTGAATTATAGTGCTGCAATCCAACCATGCTAACCGTATCAAGAGGTCATGGGTTGGTGATTTTCCTTATTGGTAGTCACGATAATCCTTCTTCAAGGCCCAAAAGGGAGGTTAGTAGCCTCTTCTTCTCATCACAGTTCGGAGGGGAATATAGTTATATCGGAGGATATAAACTAATCTTGCTGCTAGATGCTTCTGCATCAGACGTCCTGGGTTGAAAATAACTAGTCCACGAGTTTAGGATAGTGTCTTCAAGATCAAAAATCTTTAAGTGTTGATGAATCGAAAGTTGTTTTATAAGTGGTAGAGCGGGAGGAACATCTTCTAACATTAACTCAGTCAAATCTTTAGACGGTTATTATATTTTTGATAGAATATGTACTGCATCCTCAGATAATTTGTCATTTAGAATTTCATATATGACCAAAATCTTACAATTATCATCATAAAGTACCTCGTCATATATTGGCTCGCTAATTGACTCGGTCTCGTCTTCATTATAAATTGGATCATCGACTATTTAATTCGATCTTGTCGTCCATATATTTCTCAAAAAAAAATTTATCTAAGTAAAAAGAAAAGAACTTAAGACCTTTAATATTTAGGACATTACAATCACAGTGTGAGGCTTCTTTAGTCAGGACCTGCCTATCACGATCTTAACCACGTACCTCGTGATCTTCAAGATCTTGCGCCGTTAGATACTGAAATAATTTTGTGACTTGTCTCTGTATATCTTCAAGTATTTTATCTCGGGTGCTATAATCACGGTGCGAGACTTCCTTAACCAAAACTTGCCTATCACAACCACGATCATGACCATGATGACGATCCATCGGATCTAAGAGCTCTGATACCAACTAACATCAGGCGGGATAGCGATTATCCTGCAGACAATATTGAATCTGTTGGTTTGATTGCAAATGTCGAAAATAATCTTCTAAAATTTGTTGATTCGAAATAATAATAAACGATAGAGAAATAAATGATACTGTCAAAAAATATTATTAAACTAAAAACCTCCTTTACAAGAACCCTAATTAACCCTATTTAAATAGTTAAGAAATAAAAAAAATTGAAACAGAAAAAATATAAAAAATAAAAAGATCTAGGAAAAAAATTAAAAAGATAAAATTTAAACTAATTTTTTAAAAAAATTAATCTTGAAAATTTTAAACAAATGAAAGATAAAATCTAAGATTTTGACGATCCAGTTTGAGTGAATTATAGTGCTGCAATCTATGTCACGCCCCGAGAAGGCCGTCCGAAAAATTTCGGCAGCATCTCCCCAGTAACCGTGACAATTTTCCTGAATACAAACAAATATACTCAGCCACAGGCGGCTGGAATAGGACTACTCGTCCAATCAACACACACAACCACAGACAATTATAAATAAGGCCCACACGGCCACACGACAGCTAACACATGCACACTAAACAATATAATGCGACAAAAGCAACACATACTAAGCGGAAACATCGAAATCCGAAACAACATCCGATAACAAATATAAATCCAACACACTACAGTCATAACAAATCCAAACTATAACGACATATCCACGAAATAGTAAATATACTAGAGACAACGACAGACCAAATGCAACTAACAGGAAAACCTTCCGAGTGAGATAGCAGCAGTCGACCGAAACTCCAAGCTCCAAGTACCTATCTGTTACCTGGGGAGAAAACAAAGTAACCCCAGGGTCTGGGTAGTGAGCATTAGATGCTCAGTGGGTATAGGAAAATGTGCATGTAAGATAATCATGAGAAACAGCAAGAATATACAAATCTGAATAAACATGTATAGAAGAAGCAAGATAACACATATATGGTAGCAGGTATCAACAGGGTATCAAGAGTGTCAACGAATCAAGCATGGTATATCAACGAGGATGATATGAAAAGATCAATCTGTGCAACGGTATAAAAATCAGGTACATGTAGCATGTATGTGATGTCATACAAGTGCAACAATCATGGCAAATAAATGCAACAATCAACATGCATATGAATAAAATAAGCTATGTAATAACCTACCAACGAATGCATGTAATATGCATCAACCATCGCAATCAAAAATAACAAGTCAAGTCACTGTCTGCACTCGTCGTCCCCAGCCATTCCTCTCGGAAATGAACATGAGGCGCACAACAGGACATACTGCGCAAACTCCAACAACTGACCACTAAAAATAAGTGGGGAGTGGCAGTGTAGCAGGAGGGCAATGTAGCCAGTCCTGGTCGCACCCAACTGTAGTGCAACCTCTTACCCATGTGATACCACAACACGGCATCGGGTAAGAGCCAACAACATTCAACATCTACAACTACTATGTATGCATGACGATCATTCCAACATGTAATAGCTACTTTAATTAGCATGCTCAACAGGAATCAACAGGGGTCGATATAAGTCAATGATATCATGGTTAAGATTAATCTAGCTAGGAACAGATCAGATGGAGGTCATACAACAGGTAACAAGCAACGCAACAGATGAGTACCAACAGGATAAACTCTACTAAAACAAAGGTATCAACATGATATCAAATAGATCATTATAAGGTCAAACACCAAGTATCAAGCAATGATCATCAAGGGTATCAACTAAATACTATCTATAAAGCATAGATATTAACAGAATAGATAGAAAAGCAATGATACATGCACAGAAAATGAATTCCTGTATTGACCAAGTACAGGGTACCCACCTGATTAGACAATCGTAGACAACTAGAACCCCCCAGAAATACAGGACCGCAAATAAATCAAGGTCCTGCAAAAGAATAAACAATATTTCTAAATACAACGATTAACACATACAATCATACTCAACTTATTGAAACTTACAAAGTTTCTGATTAGCCTAGCCATGAATAAATCAAAGCAAGCCTAAAACAAAACTTCTACTGTTTCAATTTTATCTAAACTAACCTCATCTATCAACAAGGTATCAACATAGTTAAACCATTAATTTGTCAACCTAATCCAACCTTAACATAGTCAACCTACAACCAATTGCTCTATCAATCGGATACCCAAATCAATAGACCACCCTCAACAGTCATTCACTACTTCAACAGAACAGTAAAGAACCAAAACAAAACACTTACCTCAGATGACAATAGGTGCCCTAGATCCAAGTTTCAAATCAAGCCCTTTTCTTCTCCTCCTTGCGGCAGAACCAACACCAAATCCAAGCTGTGAAGGGAATATCAAATCGAAAATCTAAGGTAGTCCAAAGCCATCCAACGAAATACATCTCAAACAACCAACTACATCCAACGCCTAGCTAAAGTTTCCCCTTACCAATCGGTTTCTTCTTCCTTTCCTCTGTTCGCCGTCGCCGCAAGCCGCCTATCCTCCCGAAACCAGCCCCCTGCCGGCAAGAATCAAACCGATTTAAGATCTAAAGTCAAGAAGCCCTAGAACTAAACTCAAATCGAACACAAACCGGAAATCTAACTCAAATTTTTACCTATAGGTTTCCTCTTCCTCGATTTGTCGCTGCCGCACGTCACCTCCACACGAGCTAACCCCCCTTTCCGACAAGACCTAGCCTCGGTCTAAGCAAGCTCCGGTCGCCGGCCCCTCCAGCTCTAGCCCCTGCGTCGGCTGGACTCTCTCTCTCGGTGCTGTCGGAGACGAAGGAGAGATCGAAGTCGTGGGTGCGCGATTGAAACAGGGAATGTCGCAGGTCGAAAATCGCTGCTCTTCTAGCCTTCCCGGCTCCGGCGTCGGCCCTCCTTTCACTCGGCTTCGGCGGAGACGGCACAGCAGCACCGCGTCGGCGCGATGAGGAAGAAACAGAGGAGAGTCGGCGAAAACAGAGGGTTTAATCGCGATGGGAAATAGGTTTCGGCGCTGTAGCTTTTATTGGTTTCTTAACGGGTTATAGATTTAGGATCCATCAACTATTAACCCATTAACCCAATACAAATAACCCTAAACCCCTTATTAATTTTAATTATATTTTATAATCAAACCCTTAAAGTCTTGGTATTTTACATTCTCCCCCACTAACAAAAATTTGGTCCCCAAATTTATTATCTTCATACTAAGCATGATACTAAACTTCATCATATCCAGCACTTAAAGATCCACCGTAAGAGTATGATCGTCGAAATCCAACGGTCATTCCCTAATCTCCCAATCTGTAGTTAGCACTTTGTCCGCAGGTAAAGAGATTGTCAAACTATACGACCTAATCATCGAAATTTGCCTAACTCTTCCTACAAATAATCTAGTCATAAATGAATATAACTATTCGTATCTATCAAGGTATCAACAATTATAACATAAACTAAACCATACCCCGAAAGACCGAGCCGTCGGCCCGCTGAGCCTCATCTCGGGTAATGGCATACGCCCGACCAACCTCCGTGTTGGACGGTTGTGCGGCTGGCTGAGGGATAGGTGGCCTCCACTCGGTAGAAATCGGACTCTGAGGTACCGGAGGCGGCTGCTGGACGTAATAAGGGGGCACACTGTAAGTCTGTGCTGCTGGTAGTTGCTGCTGTACTGGAGTCGCCTCGTAACAAATCTCTGACTGGGAATCTACCGGTAATAACATATACTCCCTCCCCTGGATCTGATACATCCGTCCTGTAGTAGGTAGAGATCTCTGCGACTGAGGTGCTCTGGATATCGATGGTACCCTCCGATGTCCCGGCTGAGAAGATTGTCCTCCAGAGGCAAAAGTGTTCGTGCGCTCCAACTGAGCTCTCCGAGGGCAGTCACCAATCATGTGACCAGGTTGTTTGCAATAATAGCAAACAGGCTGATCTGACGGGCAATCAGAAACTCGATGACTATCCGATCCACAGCGAAAACATTTTCTCTCTGAAATTTCTTTCCTCTGGCTACCACTTGAAAGTCCCGCAGGTCACTTGTCTTTCTGTTGGCCGGAAGAATCTTGTGTATCAGAACTCTGAGCTGGCCTCTTCTGACCAGAACTTCGTGAACTCTGCCCCTTCGACTTCTCTGCGTCTCTCTCCTGAGTCACCTGCCTCTGGGTCGACTCAATAAGCTGGGCTCGGTCCAGTGCCTCTCTGTAAGTGGTGACGATGCAACAGGACATCTTCAGACGAATATAAGCCGCCAATCCTCGAATGAACTGCTGCATCCGGTCACGGTCCCGTGCTACCATCTGAGGACAAAACTCTGAAAGCTTCGTGAATTCTGTATGGTACTCATTCACTGAACG
>JBBMKF010000002.1:5970918-5984942 GCA_037834155.1 Curcuma caesia | reverse complement strand
GTTCCATGCATCTTTTTCTTATGCTTTTGCAAATCTTGCAGTTGTGCAATATGAAGCTCGTTGAGGACAAAGAAGTCTGCTAAAGAAGTATGTGTTAAAATAGAACTTGTATTAAAAGTTTGATGCTACTGTTGGATTGTGTGATTAGTAAAACCTCAAACTTGTTAATGGTTGTGGAAGTGAATTATTACTATCAGCTCACGTTATTTGTAAGTTATTGATACTATGTTTCTTGGGCGATTAAATTGGTAAAACCAGTTAGCATCATTTGTTCCTTTTCATTTATTCGTGAAGAATTCTTTTTCAGCATAGTATATGAGAAACACTAGATAATCCAAATACTTGATAACATGCTTAGATTTGCTAATGATATAGTTGGAATTAACATGATTTGGTAATTACAATAGTGAAGCATAAAATTCAATCAGATACTAGCACATGGTAATTTTAATTAATAATTCATTTTTATTTTTTATTGTAATTTTAATGATGTAGCATCTACCAATATTTAGTTTGGTGTCAAATGTTTATTTTATCAGAAACACATGATTAAAGCACTGGTGCAAAGTCATTTCATTCACACCCAAAATTAATCACTCTTGTTCAGGATGATTAGAAACTAAGGATGAACAATATTTTGAAAATTTGCCTCGAACAAAACATGAATTTGCCTCGAACAAAGTTTTGGAGTCCAACAAGAAGGATGCGATTGACCTTCGTTAAATTCTCTCGCTGAATGTGACTTTATTAGGATTCTATTCTGCAGAAGGTGAAAACTGCCACCCTAGTGGTCTCATAACTATCTATGAGGAGGTAAATCAAGAAGTTATAGTTGATCACGATGGAGGAGAGTATTGTCTCGGCTTTGTCAAGATTCAAATCCTTGTCCTCTTCTGCAAGTCTATTCTGTCGTAACCAACTCAGTAATGTCCTGTAGGTACTTTATTAAGATTCTAGAACTTCTGAAATAGTGTCAAAACACGTTATAAGTTTGATATTGATAAATAAATATTCGTTACAATATGTATATATGAAAAGTTGACTTTATATGAAAACAATATGCTTAAAACTACATATGAATTGAGTAAAGATACCTACAAGCATTGTTTACCATTTCACAAGCAAAGAATAGGTGGTTTATAATTTCTATATCTTTTCCACATAATCCACATTTCATGTTCTCAATTACTTGCTGATTCCATTTGAATCCTCAGATTGAAAAGAACGAGAGAATCCATTTTGTTGCCATCTCCAACTAACTGCATCACTGCCATCCTTCATTACTCGCATAGCCTGGACCATCTTTCTGAGCTTCATCAATGCTTTGTAGTCCACCTCAGATCCTGATAGCTAGCTGAACTGCCTGTCTTTAGCCACTAAATTAGCCATATTTTCTTTTTTATCAGAGACTGCTAGATACAGTGTTCCTAACCATCTATTACTCCAGAATTGAGCAGTCTTCCATTTCCCAATTTAAAACGCAAGCCTGAGATGAAATGTTCACTAACCTAAATAATATCGAGAGCTAAGTTCCAGACCAATGAGCTCTAGACTTCCCAGTTTCTTGGGTTTGGTCACCATATACCATGCCGTCAAACTGATACTTTTCTTGCCTAAGCTTCTCCATCTATGCCAGAGAAGCTCGCTTCTCAATTTATCTACTTCTTAATTACTCAGATAAGAGAAAGACTCCAGCTTGCTATAGGATTAGATGTGTCAGTACACTACTGATCAGTATAATACCCCCACCAATTGGTAAACATTTTGCTTGCCAAGATCCCAGCCTGGTAGCTACTTGACTGATAATAGGCCTCCAGAAGTTTTGGGAAGATCTTTTGATGTCCAACTGTAATCCAAAGTAATTCAGAGGCAGATCCTTGTAGTGTGAGGACTTTCTGCAATTCGTATGCTGACCAGTGAATCATGAAAAAAAGCTGCTAGAATGATTTTGGTAGGGATTAGCTCTTGGGTTTCAACTTTAATTAACATCATTAGTGTCAGCAGCAAACTGCACAGCCATTTGTTTCCTCCCTTTTGTACCCTTGATGCCTAATCTGAAGGTTCTCTGCAAGAGGTCAGCAATAATGATGAACAGTAATTGTGATAAAGCATTTCCCTATTTCAACCCCCAACTAGTTTTGCACCATCCTCCAGCTTGTCCATTGATGAACACTGCATTTGACCATGAGGAAATAATTGCTCCTATCCAGCCGATCCACCTAGGTGGAAATTCACTAAACTTCAGCTTGTAAATGAAGTTTATCCGATTGACTCTGCCAAAAGCTTTTTTTCAAAGTCAAGCTTTAGCATTGCAACTTTTTGTCCCCCCCTTTTGACAAGCATTAATAATTTCAGCAGCAGACAAATAGCAGTCCTTTCTACTTCTGCCTGCCAAACATGCACATTGATTCTCTGAAATCAACTCCCTAGTCATCTCTTGAAGCCCAATTGCAAGTACTTTTGAGATCAATTTTATGATTACATTCTCAAGTGCAATCGGCCTACATCATTGGCAGTTCTTGGGTCTTCCTTTTTCAGAATATAATAGTGATGTAGGAAAGATTAAATCCCTCAATTGACAGCTTATCCTCAAAGAGCTCCTGAAAAACTTTCATTGGATCACCTCTTATCCATTCCCCGATAAGTTAAAAAAAAAATGTGAGTAAAGACCTTCCGTTCCTGGAGATTTCTTTAGTTTTCAGTGACTGACAGCAACTTCAATTTCATCATTACTGAATGTTGCACTAACTGCTAATTCAGATTCCACACTACCTCCAAACTACCGGTAGTAGTCTGATATGCTCACTTGATCATGCAGTAATGTTTCATCGATCCATACTGATGCAATTTTGATTCTTGGTGGGTTATTTTGTGCAAGAAAGATGTGTCTTCATCTCCTAACTTAGCCCAATTCAGCTTGCTCTTTGGTTTCAGTTTGTAGTTTAGACTTCTTTATTCACACTCAGCTGAGCTAAAACCTCAAGATTGCTCCAGAAACTGGCTGCAGTAGAAGTTTCAGCAGCTCGTGACCAGTTTGTCCATTTCCTGATACTCTTTTGAAAATATTTAACTTTTATGCACCTGTTGATAACCGCAGATTTAAGGTCCCATCTCATTCCCCAACTGTTTCTGAACAATTTCAGAAAAAACCATGTTGCATTATCCACTTAGTTTTCAGATTTAAAAGGTCCCAATCTGCATCGTTTTACCATTGTTATGTGTGTTCTAAGAGAGCTCCAGTAATCACTTGGTTCTCGATATTGAGCGGGGAAGGGGGCCCTTTGGTTGAGGACTTTGTGGATGCAACGATGAATGATGAGAAGATTGTGCTACGAGTTTGATGGAGTGGATGAAGATTGCGCTTGATCTTACCTTCTTTCTTCATCTGGTGATGTCCAAGGAGGCAGCAAACGGCCGAGGACGAGCCGCCCAGCAGAGTCGGAAGTGTCGTAGGAAACAGGGGAGAACCGAAGGTGGAGAAGAGAGAGAGAGGGGAAAAAAAAAAAGAAGCGCGCTCCTCGTGGTCCCCACCTCCCCATGTGCATCTCCTCTTCCTCTCTGTCTGTCTCCACCCTTTCCTGCCTCTCCTTCCTCCTCCTCCTCCTCCTCCTCCTCAATCATTGCCCACCTCTCCTCCCCTCTCGTTCTTCCTTCCTTCCCCTTTTTTTTTCTTCCTTGAAACAAAAGAAACACAAAAATAGTAATCTTTTCCAGGCCATGAGCAACTCTGATGGCGGCGGCGGTGGCGGGGCCCTCGAGGGCCAGCAGAAGGCGCCGCCGGCGTCCGCCGCCAGGAACGGCGTTTTGGCGGTAAAGAAACCACCCACCAAGGACCGCCACAGCAAGGTCGACGGCCGTGGCCGCCGCATCCGCATGCCCATCATCTGCGCCGCCCGCGTCTTCCAACTCACCCGCGAGCTCGGCCACAAGTCCGACGGGCAGACCATCGAGTGGCTCCTCCGCCAGGCGGAGCCGTCCATCATCGCCGCCACCGGCACCGGCACAACGCCCGCTAGCTTCTCCACCGCCTCCTCCTCTCTCCTCCGCTCTACCACCTCCTCTTCCCCCGCCCCTCTCGCGCTCCCTTCTTTTGCCTCCTCTGCCGCCGGCACCCACCTCCTCTCCCAGTCCCACTCCCACTCCCTCGCCCCTGCCCCCTTCATCCTCGGCAAGCGCCTACGCGCCGACAATGATTCCGGAGGCAAAGAGGAAACCGTCGCCGACGCCAACGGCGGCGTAGGAGTTGGACCAGCCGCCGGCTTCTGGGCAGTACCGGCCCGGCAGGACTACGGGCAGTACTGGAGCTTCGCGACGCCGGATATGATCCCGGTGACGCTCACTGGAAGGTTCGCCGGGCAGCCGATGGGGGAGGCGTCCGCCGCCCGCGTCGGCAACTACCTTCCTCTTGCTGGACACCTCAATTTGCTCGCTTCGTTGTCAGGGGCTCCCGGTGCGTCTCCAACGGGGGCGGCGGCGGCGGGAACTGACGACGATGCTCATTAGCTGCTTCGAGGTTAGGTTACAGTTCTATCTGTTCTCTGTCCGAGTCAGAAATCCTCAGCTTGTGTATGGAATTGGAGTCACTGCCTCGTCTTTCTTTAGCCCTCTTTCTGTGCCTCAATAATTAGGGTCTCTGTGGATTTTCCTCTACAAAATTCTTCATTGGTTCGCATTCTGGGAGCTCAGATGAAACCATGGAAATTAGCTGCATTCACGCCGGAATTGGAAGGGAAAAATCTCTGGTCATTCACTGAAAAGCATAAAGTGTCTCAGTGCGTCTCGTTTCTTCGCATAGAATTTCATTTGCATGCTTCATTCTGACAGCCACAAAGTGCATCAAGTTTCAGGGAGAGTGATCAAGAGCTATCAAGCAAAAATGACTTGACTTGGGCATGGATTTAAAGCGTTAGAGATTAAGGGAAATCTCTGTTTACTTTCTGTAAGTCCTCTACTGTCAAAGCTCCATTCTGTATTTGCAACCATATTTTCTTTGATTTGACAATAATGATGGCTTATGTATGTATTTATGGATGATTTGGTTTGTCTGAAAGCTAATAATACTTGCTTCTAGCCGCTGAAGTTGCTTTCTAGGATTTCTAATGTGTGGACATCGTACACTACTCATCTTTCTATTTCAGCAGTTTGTCAGTATCAATTGTGACGAGAATTATGAATTACTCACATCACACTGTAGAAATTCTTTAACATTTGTTATTCGTTGTGAATTATCATACTTTCTTTCCTGGAATAGAAAAAATATATGCATGCAACTCTATGTAAGCTGCAATATGTCTGCAAAACAAATTCTAAACAGCTCAGCTAATTATTAAGATTGACATTCAAGTAGCAGTAGTACCCACCATAGAGCAATTTAAATGAAGAGTCTATGATGGTGTTTCAGTGTCCTCTTCTTTTCAGTTTGCTTCTTGTGAAGTGCATGGCATGATTTGGGTGTCCTCAAAAGGTTTGATTTACAAGGCGTTGTGCAGATTAACCATTCCTTCAAATGAATCATGAAGCATGTGTTGTAATAAGATTTGAACTTCTCAAAGTTTGAATGGTTTACTAGTGCTCTTCTACCTACTATTTCTTTTGCCTTTCTGTCAGAGTTTGTTCTTTCCTTAATAGTTTCTTGCAACTGTAGATAAATAATTGTCTGCCGAGCCAAATGATGATCCATGTGAAACGATCCTACTTGAAGTACCCGATGACTGTTTGTATTTGAATGAATGCCAATTTCCAAATTCAATCATAATATTTATACTAATTCAGTTTGATTTGGTATTCTCTCTCTAAAAGTTCCCACATATACTTTGTCTGCTACTGAAACTTGTAACTATTATTCGCCATCATGCCAAATTTAGGCTAACTAACGTCCATGGCTAAGCATGTGAATTTGACAATGAGGTAGAAAAGGAAGCATGTTCAAAGTTATGCACACACAGCTGAGCTGTTCTCAATTAGTCGACTCTTGTTTCTCTACCGCAACTGAACTGAGAATGCAGGGCAATGTTACTTTTATTTTCTGTGGAGGTTGACTTAATGAGCTGTTCTTCACTAGTGTCATGCAAATTTAAATGATCTGGAATGATGATATCATTTAGATTTAAGTTGTTAAGGACGTGCTATTGCTCATAAAGAGTTTACTTGGATATTTGCTTATCGTTGTGCATTAGCTCTAGCTCTATGCTTCAGTAAAAGTGAAATCTATCATCCTAACGACTTCATACGGCCGGCTCCACGAAACAATACACACTCAGTCGAGGAGACATAATCCAATCATTCCTCATTTCTATTGTTGCTTTCTTTAACAAAATATAGGTCCAGTGGCCAAGCTACCCCACCAAATCGACCTGATGTAATGATCTGGATTCTACCATTTGATTGCCCTTTGCGTGATCCCTTTTCCTTCCACTCTAATTATTGTAAACAGTCGACGATTATTTTTTGGTTAAATTTGTTCATTAATTAAATTAATGTTTCAATACCTTATCTGTCTCTTTCCCATTTTTATATCAATATATACATATAAATTTAATGGCACCATTAACATTAATACCTCAAGACATTATCAGGGTGAGTAAAAATTTAATTAAATCAATTGAATCTATCAAATTTAAAAATTTAATTTAGTTATTTTAGAATTTTAATTATTTTTTTAAATTAATTTATTCGGTTAATTCGATTCATTTTAAAATTTCTTATTAAATTAAATCGAATAATCGAATAAATCAAATTAATCAAAATAAAAAAATAATTTATAAATTTCTAACTAAGTAACCATTTAAATTTCTAACTAATTGATAAATTTTTCATAATATTTAAATATTTAGTTATTTCGATTAATTCGATCGAAAATTGAATTAATCAAAATTTTAGTAGTTCAATTTATTCGATTTTTATTTGAAAATTTAATCGGTTTGATTAGTTAAAAAAATTGATTCAGTTTAATTTTGATTAATTTAGTTCAATTTGATTCAGTTCGATTTTAATCGAATACTCAGTCCTATTGCAACCAACTTATAGTATTTATTATATTAAGAAAGAAAAAAAAATTAAATTGTTTAAACTAAAGATTTAAAATTTGGATTATACTAGCCATGTAGTGGGCCGAGCAGGCCTGAAGGCCCGTTTACACTTGCAGCTGCAGTGTACGCAAAAGAAGCATGAATTATGCGCCGTTTCATAAGAATTCGCATGCCTCTGCGACTCCGACGTATCGAACGAGCGCCCGCCGGTGTCGGCGCGTCCCTCTCCTCCTACTCCACCGCCGCAGCCCACACCGACGCCTCCTGTGGCCAATCCTTCCACACGCAGCTCCCCCGGCCCTCCTCCGTTCGCCAATGGAATACCCTCATCCGAAGCAGCGACAGCCCGCTCAGTGCCTTCCGCGTCTTCCGTTCCATGCTCCGCCAAGGCTTTCCTCCCAACAACTTCACCTTCCCCTTCCTTCTCAAGGCGTGCTCCGCCCGCGCGGTCGAGCCTCACGGTTGCGCGGCGCATGCCCTCATCGTCAAGGCCGGTCTCCACCTTGATCCCTACGTGCGATGCGGCTTGATGCACTTGTACACCGAGAGGAACGACCTTGCCGCCGCTCGCCGAGTGTTTGAAGAGAGCCTCGACGAGGACACTGGCTGTTGCAACGCTTTGATTCACGGGTACGTCGAGGCCGGAGAGTTGGGCCTCGCGCGGGGCGTCTTCGATGCGATGGAGCGCAGGGATGCCGTCTCCTGGAACACGATGATCCATGGGTACTCAGTCTCAGGAGACTTGAGCGAGGCTCGGTACCTGTTCGCTCGGATGCCCCAAGTAAATGTCGTTTCTTGGAACTCCATGCTCGCCGTGCACGCCAGACAAGGTGACGTCGAGGGTGCTCGGAAGGTGTTCGCTGAAATGCCGAAGCGCGATGTATTCTCCTGGAACACAATGTTAGCGTGTCTTTCCCGGAGCAAATGTGCAGAAGAAGCTCTGGCACTCTTCGAGGAGATGAAACTAGCCAACGTGAAGCCAAATGATGCAACGATGGTAAGCTTGTTATCAGTTTGCTCTCGTTTAGGAGCCCTTGATCGAGGGAAGCAACTCCATCAGAGTATGGACGAGAAGAACATAAAGATCAATACTATCCTAGCCACTGCGTTGATAGACATGTATGCAAAGTGTGGAAGCATAACACTTGCAATGGAAATCTTTCGGGACATCCAGCACAAAGATCTGCTTGCATGGAATACAATTATTGGTGGAATGGCAATCCACGGGCATGCTGAAGGGGCACTTCAGCTTTTTGATGAAATGACTAACAGTAGCATTAGCCCAAATGACATAACTTTCGTGATGCTCCTCACTGCCTGCAGTCATGCAGGGATGGTGACGGAGGGCAAGCGCATGCTCAACTGCATGAAGGACAAGTATGGAATTAATCCAAAGGTTGAGCACTATGGCTGTGTTATTGATCTCCTTGCACGCGCTGGCTTGTTAGAGGAAGCAATGGAGCTTACTAAACATATGCCAATGGAGCCCAATGCTGCTGCATGGGGAGCTTTGCTGGGTGGATGCAAGATTCACAGAAACAGTGAGATCGCAGACGGTGTGGGTAAACACCTTATCGACCTTCAACCAAGGCACAGCGGCCGGTAAGTTTGGCATTATCCTGATGCTTATTCAGAGTCGATAACAATGGTACTAGAACTATCTTTGTATGGGGAAAAAGGTATTCTCTTCAACAAAAAATATAAGCACTGTAATTTACCATGGGATGGGAGGATGAAGTCTCTTTCCTTTCCAGTTTTCACAATAACGATTTATTTGTTCCATTCAAATTGTCTAACAGGTACATCCTGCTCTCCAACATTTATGCGACAGTTGGTCGTTGGGATGATGTGAACAAGATCAGAAGCGATATGTTAGTAAGTGGCGTTGCGAAGATCCCTGGCATCAGTATGATTGAGTTGGATGGTAAAGTAAATCAGTTTGTGGCTGGTGACCAGTCTCACCCGCAGTATGAGGGCATCTACCTCAAGCTGATGCAGGCATTTGAGCGCTTGAAGGTTGAAGCTGGGTATTTACCTGAGACATGGGAAGTGTTGCTCGACGTTGAGGAAGAAGAAAAAGAACATGCTTTGTCTGTTCATAGTGAGAAATTAGCTATTGCCTTGGGGCTCTTGCACACAGACACTGAGGCTACCATTAGAATATTCAAGAACCTGAGAGTGTGTAATGATTGTCACAGTTTTACAAA
The DNA here is from genome assembly GCA_037834155.1 of Curcuma caesia. Taxonomy (NCBI): domain Eukaryota; kingdom Viridiplantae; phylum Streptophyta; class Magnoliopsida; order Zingiberales; family Zingiberaceae; genus Curcuma; species Curcuma caesia. Next base: position 5,975,707 of record JBBMKF010000002.1, on the reverse strand, counting down.
GTTGATCTCAAGGGTTTACAAAAGACAAATTATCATGAGAGACAGAAATAGGTTTCATCTATTTAAAGATGGAGCATGTTCTTGCATGGACTTTTGGTAGAAGGACCATATCAAATTGCCTCAAAATGTGCATTTGAGAATGCATTCTTGCATGGAGACAAGCATGGAGCCAGTGGTCATCGAATCCATGAAATGATCTTTAACTGGCAAAGATTTGATGGTTTTCCTTGAGATGCATGAGGTGATCAGTCAAAAGCCAATTTTCTCACACGTGCGGAGCCATAACAGCGCACGTTAGAGCACACGTGTCGAGTTCTAACAGCCCAATCTAGCTTGTGCGTATAAAATAATTAATTTTTATTTGTCTGATTTCACAGTATGATATGCATTATTTCCATATCATCCAAAGTAAACAACTGGTGCAGAAAAGTAAACAACTGGAATATAAATAGACTTTAGCCATTCGACTTATGCCTCCATAAACTGGTGACCTATCATTTTGGTGTGCTCTCAGTCCTTGCAGTAGAAGTGAATGAGACAGGGTTCTGCGGATGATCTTTCACGGTTAAGCTCAGCACCTCAGGCCTCGAGTAGTGACCAACCACATCAAAATCAAACTTCGCTCTAACAATTTCTCCAAGATCTGCACATCATTGAGTTTAAGCATTTATCTTGGTTCTTATTATTATATCACTTTACAAGAGTACAAAAATCAAGTGATATTTTTTTTACTCTTAATTAACTAATGTGCAAATTTAGATTTAGAAGCTGAATTGTCTCTTCTTTCTTGCTTTTATGTTCTGAAAAGTTGAGTTCTTCTATATGCAAAAGCAAAAGACTATCAATGGTAGAGACAATACCTAGATCAGCAGAGATAAGGGCTTCTCCTTCATAATTGGGGCCAGCCAAGACCTGTCCTGATGGAGAGATAATGACACTTCCTCCAGCACAGACGACGGTATCTGGAGATGGCTCCTCAGCAGCAGCTACAAAGACATAGTCAGGTGGGGGTGGGTAGTCTTTTCTTCGACAGAACTGGTTTGCAGACAGCACAAAACAACCACCCTCAAGAGCTATGTGAGTCATGGAAGCTTGCCAAACCTCCCTGGCATCAGCTGTAGGAGCACAGTATATCTCGATACCTACATAATAATGATAGGGGATGATCAAATCACCAACAACCAAATGTTAATCATCCACAGATGTACATGAATCAAGAATAGTCAAATGAAAACAACCAATCAAATTGAACTAACAAAAGGTTATAGATGTATGAAGAGCCGTAAAACCAGAAAGTCATTTTAAGATGGACCTTACCTTTACCATACATAGCCGTCCTCAGTAGTGGCATCCTATTCTCCCAGCATATGACTGCTCCTATTTTACCTATAGGAGTATCGTAAACTGGAATAGTTGATCCATCTCCAAAGCCCCATATTGCACGCTCTAATCCTGTAGGCATGAGTTTGCGATGCTTTCCGAGGTATTGACCTTGAGAATCAAAGAAAAGCACTGAACAGTAAAGTGTATATCCAGATCTCTCAATAGCACCCATGACCAAGTAGATTTTATACTTCCCAGCCAATGCTGCCAATCGATCAACCTCAGGACCTGCATACTTGATACTCTCAAACGTCAGATGAATATATGGCTAGATATGTGGAATCTCTTTGGATTCTGTAAAACACATGTGATTTTCTAATCTATTAGTATGCTGAATTAGAGCTTTCAAATTTCTATGGATCATGCTATAACAGTATATGGATCAGGGATTTGGAATTGCTATATCTGTAGTGAAAACATATCAAGAATCAAGTGCATTCAAGCTTAAGTTTAGCAATGAATCTACATGCTTGATTCTTGCTGCATCTAAAAAAAATTGCAGCAAGTGTGAAGAATTATGAGGCAAGTCTAATCTTCACTTCAGAAACTAAACTTGCAACATTGGTGACAGGTAGATGTAGAAACTAACGTACAATGATATTATAGGTATTCGTCCATCAAGAACCATACACACGTACAACTTTTGCAGCCTCTAAAAATTATAAAGAACATAACATTTTTGAAGCAGTACCTCACTTCTTGGAAAGGTACCTTAATTCCTGATGCATAGATGTAATATAGACACAAAGTAAGCAGCATCTTCAGTTAAGTTCCACAGTGTAGGGAGTAGTTTTCACATGGCATTCTTCCAACAAAGTGTTATGGGGATCATATCCAACTCAGAGAAACAATATCCAATCAATTTCACTAAAATTAATTAAAGTTGAACTACAACATGGGTAAATTGGCCCTACTGATTAAATGATACATGTGTTGAACTATGGTGATAACCATTTAAGAGTGGAGGTCAACGGACTCCATCTTTAAGCACGAGTTTCCTCTTGTGTTCTTCCTAACATGCATCAATCTCCTTAAGAATGTCCAACCATAAGAATGTGTTAAACTAGGGCTATAACTATGATATTTCATCAATCTCATTTACTTGGAAAAAAAAGAAACATGTTTTCTATTTAGTATGCCAACAAGTAATTATTCAGTTTCGTGAACTATTTTTTGAATGAAATATTTGTTTGCAAATTCAAATTCAATATAAGAATGCGTATTATCTCGAAGCATACAGGCAATGGTTACAATAAAAGTTCCCAAATAGAAAATATGAACTGTTGCAAAGATGACTTAGATTTGTTCAACAAAAAAAGGTTTTCACAGTATTCAAGTGGTATTAAACAGTACCAGGCACATCAATTGCAGAAGCATGATATCTTCGAAATTCCTCCTTTCCCTTAGCCGTACGGTTACCTAGTGTGATACCAAAAGTAGAACCACGAGGATAACCACCAATAAATGCTTCAGGAAAGACAACTATTTGTGCTCCATATGAGGCAGCCTCAGCAATCAATCTCTCTGCCTTATCTGCAAGAGATGATTTCAGTGGCAGCATGAGGCCATATATGAAAACAACAACATCAAATGCTTCCACAGAGTTCAGTGCAAATTAATAGACTCATCTGGTTCGAGTTGAGAGAAACAGAACAAGTTACTCCAATAGAAAAGAGAAAAGAGAACATATAAATAAGATTAAACAACCAATGTGGAATTAATCTATTCACTCCCTCTCCCTCTCTCAAGTTAGAGCATAGATCTTGATAACAGCTATGCAAATCAATATTAGAGTACCACTGTGCTTCTGTCACTATGATCCCTACAGTATAGCCATTCAAAGAGAATTTTAAACATGAATAATTCAGATACCAAGAAGTTACTACCTTTCAGACTGCCTAGAACCATTACAAAATGTTAATAGTTTCTCCCCACCAATACACACTACTGACATATTGGAGAAACTTGAATAAATTGATTGCAACAGCAACAGACGTACATACTTTTGACCAAAAGATAAGATTCAATGGGAAAAGGTAGATCTATCTACTTCTTCAACAGTTCTTAAAGCATCAAAATAACATTTTGTTTTGCTCTTTTGCATAAGTCCAACTTTATCTCCTTTGGTTTCAAAAGTTCTTCAACAAAATTCAAATTTAGAATTACTTTAGTCAAGGGGCACGTGATGATGGCAACAAAAACCCAATAGCTCTCACTCTGCATTTTAATTGCCTAGATTTTATTCCATAAAGAATATCTTCACAAATATTCGCACATTGTTTAATAATACCTAACTAGGAATTCTTAAAAGAAAATTCATGCCATTTTTTATAATTCTAATAGTTTCTTTATGATCGCTAAAGCTACATTTTGCATTACCAGCCTTAGTCCAGTTCAGATGAAATAGAATACTTTAGGTTATTACCATCCTTGTCCAGTTCAGATGACATAAAATGCTTTAGCTTCTAAACCAGATGAAGTAATTCTATTCTCATATAATATACAAGCCAAATGTCAATAATAAAGCTGGATACTTCAACATTGAATCTCGGTGAGTAGGAAATTAGGTAAGATCACAGGTGAGATCAAAAGCCCTATTTTTCTCAAACCAACTCAGCATTTCTGGCCTACAAATGCAGAGCTCTCAGTAATTTGTTGGCAAACTGATGGTACACTATGACGGAGAAACCTAGATCCAAGATCGATAATACAGCGTTGAAATGCACCTATATAAAGGTGATGCAAGAAGTTCCACCTAAATGACCATGAGATTCTATTATTCCATCACATTGAAGTTCAAGATTCACGGTCAGAAAAAGTTCAAAATTCATTTAGCAGAAAGATGACACCGGAGGTGCTCCTCCACAAACAGTAGAAACCCTCTTTACTTTAGAATCAAAATCTAAAAGCAACAAAATAAAAAAATAAAAAAAGAATTGATCGCACGAATAGACGAACCGAGGGTAGCGGGGGTGTCGTAGAAGATGGTGGAGGCCTGCACGACGGTGGCGCGGACGACCGTGGATGAGAGATCGGAAGCGCCCATATCGACCTCGGCGATCAGAGGGGATCCAGCGGCGGACGGAGGGACGAGAGCCATCCGAAGAGAAGATTAGCGCTTACAAGCCCGCGGCGAAGTAGAAGAGGTGGCTGGCTATCTGCTTGCGACCTGTGGGGGGCTATCTATATGGAACTAGAGACTTCAGTGACGTCATACTTGGCATTTTTATGCTTTGCTGGACCGTGAGCCGCCTACGACTTTAGTGACGTCATCCATGGCGTTTTACTAAATCCCCCAAAATAGAATTGTGTGCAAAAAGAGACCGAAACAACCAAAATATTCAATTTAGCCGCCTGCGACTTTAGTGACGTCATACATGACGTTTTACTTAATATTCTTTTTTAT
>JBBMKF010000002.1:5957508-5970818 GCA_037834155.1 Curcuma caesia | reverse complement strand
TTTTTTATTTTAATTAATATATTTTATATTTTAAAAATACCGAAACTATACCGGCACGGTACGATACGGTACCGAAATTGTATCGTTCCGGTCCGGGACCGAAACTCCGGCACGGCTCGATATTTTAAACCTTGATTTGTATACACGCCTATAGCACATTCTGAGCATGAAAGCCCTACAGCCTTGCTCATTTTGAAATAGTAATCACATCCTACAAACAGATTTAAGACCCAAATTCCCACATATGCCTAACATGCTGGATAGCTGCACTCCAGGCATTTTTGTTATAAGATTTGTTAAGCTTCTCCTCCAAGAATGAACATACATAGACACTGAAAGTGGGAAGTTTGAAAAACTAAAAGCCACTAAAACCTTTTGAATAGAAAAATCCATATAAATAATACTTGTAATTACCCCACCATAGTATTCAAAGACACTAAGATAAGATAGAAGAAATACGTTTCCTAGAATGTTTGAACTTGAAAAAAAAAAGAAGCAAAAATCAGAATATCCAAGGAAAAATGGGTAAGTTGTAGATACGTACTGACGCTTCATCCACCAAAATGGAAGGAAGTTTCTTCTCGGTAGCTATGACAACACCGTTCGCCGCTGCAGTCACAACACACAAAATTCATGTAACTGCTTGATAATAGTGATATATTTTCATTCAGAAAATGTATCCTAAAATCGCAATGATTTTTTTTTTCACAGTTGTATGATATCCAACCATTTTAAGTTTAAAAAATAAGTTACAGAAAAAAAAAACACGAGAAACTGGAGAGTATCTCACCTTTGATTCCAAGAGAAGTTTGGCCGGATCCGACTGCCATCAAGGCGTGTTCGATCTGAACTAGCTTCCCGGACGGGCTGCGTGCCGAAAGATCAGGCAAGGGAGGAAGAAAACCGTAAATGGATTCGTGAAGGTAGAGTAGCGGGGGGTTTGAAGCGTGTAGAATCCCGAGAAAGAAAGATAGAACCGAACAGCGTACCTGAAAGTGGTAAGGGAGAAAGAGTACTGACTGTCACCCATCTCCGGCGATCCGATTGAACTGCTCGCGAAGATTGGCAAGGCGATCTGAGCCTGCGCGATGAACTTGCAGCTAAACGGTGAACCCTTGTCCAAGAAAACACAAAAGGGTAGATTTGGAATCCCACGGAATAAAGTTGCTACCGAGTCAAACGCGCACCTGACCTGACTCGGGTTGGATCAAAAGAGTATGAACGGATCCAGTAGCGTATCCTGGCGCCAATATGAAATTTACAGTAGAAAACTTTTTATTTAAAAATAATAATAAAAGATGTTGGGTTCCATAGAAATCGCGTCCAAATGCACGCGCCGCCACCGCCGTCGTCCACCAGACGCCGCCTCACTTCTCTCCTCCATGGTTGCTCATCCATGAGAGAGCTGAAGCAGATACACGCCCAGATCACGGCGTCAGGCTTCTTCGGCGACGACCTCCTACTCTCCAAGTTCATCCTTTTCTCCGCAGTCACTTCCGATTCCGGCGATCTCGACTACTCCTATCGCATCTTTCAAACCATCCCCGCCCCTTCCGTATTCTCCTACAATGCCCTCATCCGTCGCTTCTCTGGATCCGACCACCCCAACCGCTCGCTGTCCCTCTTCGTTCGCATGCTCCGCGCCGCCGTGCCGCCCGACCACCTCACCTTCCCTTTTCTCTCTAAGTCCTGCGCCCGCCTGTCCTCCCTCACCTTATCCACATCCATCCACTGCCAGGCTTCCAAGCACGGCCTGGAATCCGACCGCTTCGTGTCCAACTCCATGATTCACATGTACGCGGCCTGCGGTGACGCAGCCTCCGCGCGTAGAGTGTTCGACGGAATGCCCCAGCTGAATCTCGTCTCCTGGAACTCCCTCCTCGACGGCTACGCCAAGTGCCGAGATCTAGTGGCTGCACGGGAGGTGTTCGACCGAATGCCGGAGCGGGACGTGGTGTCCTGGAGCGCGATGATCGACGGGTACGTGAAGGGCGGCGAGTACAGAGAAGCGCTGGCGCTGTTCGAAGCAATGCGCGTTCGGCCGACGACGCCAAAGGCCAACGAGGTCACCATGGTCAGCGTGCTGTGCGCATGCGCGCACCTGGGGGCTCTCGACAAGGGTAGGGAGATGCATGGTTACCTAAAGGAGAACGGATTGCGTTTGAGCCTCGCACTGGCGACCTCCCTGGTCGACATGTACGCCAAGTGCGGATCCATCAGCGAGGCCGTGAGAGTGTTTCGCGGCGTTCCAATCTGCAAGACCGATGTTCTACTATGGAACGCTATGATCGGTGGGCTCGCGATGCACGGGATGGGAACAGAGGCAGTGCGGATGTACCGAGAGATGCAGAACGAGGCGGGCGTTAAGCCGGACGAGATCACGTACTTGGCGTTGCTTAGCGCGTGCGCGCACGGAGGGTTGGTGAACGAAGCCCAGGGATTGTTCCGGTCGCTGGTGGAGCTCGGCATGGCGCCGCACGTCGAGCACTACGCTTGCATGGTGGACGTGCTGTGCCGAGCGGGAAAAGTGCAGGAGGCGTACCAGTTGGTCTGCGAAATGCCAGTTGAGCCGAGCGCCGCCGTCTTGGGTGCTCTGCTCAGCGGGTGCAGGAGCCATGGGTGGGTGGAGCTGGGGGAGGTGGTGGGGAAGAGATTGATCGAGATGGATCCGGAGCACGACGGGAGGTACGTTGGATTGTCGAATGTGTACGCGGTGGCGCGGCGGTGGGAGGAGGCTAAGCAGATGAGGGAGACTATGGAGAAGAGGAAGGTGAGGAAGGCGCCGGCATGCAGCGAGATTGAGGTGGGCGGTGTCGTGAGTAGATTCATTGTTTGGGATAAGACTCATCCTTCGGCGGAAGAGATGTACGCCATGCTGGAGCTGGTGGTGCTGCAAATGAAGATATAACAGGACATCAAACAGAGATTGAAACATACAGAGGAACCATGTTCCATCTGGAGCTTTTACAGTAGAACGACTGTTGTGACGGCTGGTTTCTTCGCTGCGGCGAACAGCTTGGGGTTGGTTCAGCTGGTTGAACGAGAAACCGAAGAGCAATCCCACCGCAATTCCTCCATGGACGGGACATCTTGAAACCAGAGAGGGAGAGGGATGAGCAAGCTAGCCACACTGATAAATCATGGGGGTTTCATGAATTAATATTTATCATTTCCAATTTTTTGTAAATCTTAATTGGCATCTTGCAATGTTTAAATATAATTTTTAAATTATGGGAATTGCATTGTGCATATTTAGTTTTATAAATGTTTAACAGATTAGTAAAAGCTCAAAAATACTCTGATTATCTCAGTACATGTCCCATGCAGTCCAGTGGATCTATTGGATAACTCTTAGTTAACTGGACAAGAGTGATACCAACTTGTATAGAGTAGAACAATTATTTGCTGACAAAGTGAGATGGGCGTGAGGCGTTTGATTTGATGGCTAGGAAATTTGTTCTTTATTTGTTTTTTCATCTTTTTTTTATTCATAAAATTAACAGTGCTAAAATTTTATATTGAGTGAGCAAAACTCACAAAAGTCTGATTATCTCAGTGCATGTCCCTAACCAAGAAAGAGAACCTACACCCTTGACCTTACAGTTTAGTGTTGCCTGTGTCATCAATGTAGCTTTGAGGTATAATCCTGAGCTAAAAGGAGCGGCGGCTAAAGGAAAAGGACGAAGGTATTAGTTGTTAATACGTAGTTGTTGGATTTGTTAGAGTTTGATGTGATATTGTCTTGCTCTGACTTGTGCTGAGGTAGAGGTGATCAACTTTAGTGTGCCAGGGTAGTTTGTCAGTTATCTAAACAAGTGCTCTAGTTGATCGAGGAGAGGGTTGCTTACAAGTGTTCTTGGAGAAGTGATTATGGTTTAATTGAGAGCTTTTATGTCTTCTAGAGGAAATATATGGCAAGATCGGAGTTTTCCATGGAGCTCCAACCCTCGCAACATAGCCAAAAAATAATAATTTGTCTCCCCAGTGCTTCAACTGAAATAGTGAAAGAAAAAGAAGTATATACTAACTGGAAGCAAGCAAACGTTTCTGGATAAATTTGAAAAAGAAAATTCAGATTAGTTTAGCCTTTTCATCTTCTTTGCTTGTTTGGTCTATACAACCAAAGCAGTTCATGTTCAGAGCACTTCGTCCATCACATCACTGTTGTCGTCAATATGAAGCTTCCTGAGAAAAAATTTCTGCATCAGGGAAAATGTTTATTGTTAGATATGATTACCAATCAAACAAGAAGCCTGGATGAGGTAGGTAGCATTGACTTTCGATTCCTTGGTCAACCGGGTTTCCCCAATAACCGATCTCCAATGGCATCTCTAATCCGCAAAGCAATCTATCCTGAGCATCGCCACACCCAGATTTCAGTGTAATAATTGTTTTTCGTTTTCGTTGACTTCGACAAAAACTTAAAGACGTCGAGCTTTATTATCAAGAACCGATTCCCCACCTTTTGTTCTTCCCCTTCTCGAGAAATATTATGAAGCCGGAGAAGCAGAGGACTCGAGGAGCCCCGCGAAGTAAGAGACTCTCCTTGTCGAGGCTCTTCTGCTTCAACGCCCCTCAGGTCAACGACTCCGACGGGCCGACGCCCACCCCAGACCGCGAGACGTCGTGGTGGTCCGCCTGTTTCATGGTCGGGAAGAAGAGGAAGAAGGAGAAGGAGAAGGTGGTTCCGGTTCACTCTCCGGCCAAATCCACGGTCAGGTCCAGGCCGGCTCGAGCCGTCGAGGAGAGCCGGTCTAAGAAGTCTGCGGCCAAGGTAAACCTCTCTCGCTCTCTCTCTCTCTCTCTTCTTACATCCGTCGGTTCTCGCACACGCACGAATCATGAAGCAGTCGCCACTGTCGGAATATTCTTATATTCCACATCGGATGGAATATCTAATAGTGCGTGTGTTTTACTAATTATTGATATGCTTAACTTAAATTTTTTACTAAAACTGTTTTTATGTGAACACAATTCTTAACTCATTTTATAAGTTAACATGAAGTTATATTCTATTATCACATTTTCGTAGAGTCGTGGCATCAAGGATAATAACAACAATGACAAGTCCGAAGCGCCATCATCGAGTAGGAAAGCTTCCAAGTTCAATGAGGATCTTAACCATGGGCAACAAAATCTCTTGCAAACTAAGAGAAGAGATTACATTAGCATAGCACAAACTTCATTTGTTCAAAGTTGGTATCCAATTCAAATTAGGCCCGAGGGCAATGAGTCAAGGCCGAATGAGATTGCGAGTAGTCAGTCTCGGAAGCTTGGATCGTCCATCGGAGTTGGAATCATGACGTTCACTTTGGCTATTATGGTATTTGTAGGTCGTGGAACTGCCATAATTTGCTTTTGCACATGTTTATATATATTGCATCTAGCGAGAGCCTCGCAACTAAATGATGAAGAAAAAATTACACCGAAAAAATTTGATATAGATTCAGCTGAATATAAAAAGAAGATAATTTTAGAAGGTTTTCTCCAGAGAAATGGTGGAAGGTCACTAAATGTTGTTCGTTCTAAAAGATGAAATGTTTTTATTTTATTTGTGAAAGTTATTTGTAAATGTTTTTTTAATGGACAGAAAGATTTAAGTTTTGAATAAACATTTTTATTAATTAATTTAAAATTAGTAAACGTACAAAATTAGCGCAAAGGAGGAGAGAATGGAGATTAAAGGTGAATAAATAAAATTAGTGATGAAAGAGGAAGAAGACAATATTAAATAGAAGTCACGGCAGCTTTGTGGCTTTAAATAGAAGGAATATTTCGTACAGCATTAATGGCTATTTTCCTCTATAAATGAATGAAAAAGTTGAAAAGAAAGGGAGGAACTCTACCAACATGGCGAGGTCGCGATTCATTCTCGTTCCCTTCCCGGCTCAGGGCCATGTCACTGCTATGCTGCGCCTCGGCCGCCTTCTCAATGCGAGTGGCTTCGACGTCACGATGGCCACGCCCGACTTCATCCACCGCCGCCTCGCCGGCAGGGCAGACGCCGGCGTTGTTCGCCACGCGTGCCTTCCGAGCGGGCTGCCAGAGGCGGACCACACGGCGGACGACTCCGCCGCCATCGTCCGGGCTATGGAGTGCCACGTGCCTCCGCACCTCGAGCGCCTGTTGCTGGCGGACGACGGCGGCGCGGTGGCGTGCGTGGTGTTGGACCTGGTGGCGTCGTGGGCGATTCCGGTGGCGAAGCGGTGCGGGGTGCCGGTGGTCGCGGGGTTCTGGCCAGGGATGCTCGCCTCTTACCGGGTCATTTCCGCCATCCCCGAGCTCATTCGCAGAGGTTTCATCTCCGACCAAGACGGTAATGATTAACACAGAATTAAATAAATCTTTAAATTTCAATCGTAAAGAATTCCAGAATCTCAAAAAATTCTCAATTTTCCCCTCAAAAGGTAGTTTTCTGCGCCATCAATCTCAGAGCAAACGAGAGTTAGAAGCAGAGGAGCTAAAAATATTGGCAGTCGAAGCAAAGCTGAGCCCAGAAGAGATGCCATGGCTGGTGGGTGACTCTGCCGTTCAGAATCTACGATTCAAATTCTGGCTTCAAGTAGTTGATCGAGCCAAATCTCTCCAATTCCTCTTAGTCAACACCTTCCCCGGCGAAGCCGGCGATGGCGGCCGCCTTCTCTCGCCGGAGCACAGATCCCCGCTGGCTCTGCCCATTGGCCCACTAGCGGCCCACGAGAGGATCCCCAGGCCCAACCTGTGGGAGGAAGACGAGAGCTGCCTTGTCTGGCTCAAGAACCAACCGCCCGGCTCCGTCGTGTACGTCTCCTTCGGCAGCTGGGTGGCACCGCTCCCCCCGGCGACCATCTCGGAGTTCGCGCTGGGCCTGGAGGCGGCAGGCTCTCCGTTCCTGTGGGCGTTGCGGGACGACGCAAGGTGGCGGGCCGGGCTGCCAGCGGGCTTCGCCGGTCGAAGCGGCAGGCGGGTGGTGGACTGGACCCCGCAGGAGGCGGTGCTGGCGAGCCCGGCGGTGGGATGCTTCCTGACGCACTGCGGGTGGCTGTCGGTGCTGGAGGCGGCGCTCCACTGGAAGCGGATGCTGTGCTATCCCATCGCCGGCGACCATTTCGTGAACGCCGCCCAAATTGCGGGGGTGTGGGGTGCCGGAATCAGATTGGAGGAAGGGTGCGGATGCGGCGACGTGGCGGAGGGAATTCGGCGGGTGATGGGAGGGAAGGAAGGGGAGAAAGTGCAAAAGGGAGTGGAAGAGCTGAGGAGGAGAGTGGTGGAGGAGAAAGGCAGCGCCGAGGCCATGGCCAATCTCCAATCTTTTATCGACGCTAGCAAATTAAACCAATAAATGAGAATTGCAACGTTGCCCGCGAGGCACATGAATCTAAATATTATTATTATTTTTTTAATAATCTAAATATTTATTTTTAAAAAAATCTATTAATTTTAAGAGTATGATCCGGTCTTATAATAATTTTTAATCGATTATCAAAATAAATTGAGAAATTTGAAGCTATTATTTTTTCATCTGAAAAAGATTAATAATACATGATTAACTAATGTTGACCAAGTTATACAAGTTCATATTAGAGATAAATAAATTATAAAAAACAATATTAAACTATTCGAAGAGGTGTGGTGACTTGAAGAGAAGGTCGGATTATTAGGGCATCTCTAATAAGTCAGAGTTCTAAATATTTTTTTATAATTTTTAATATGCTATATTAAATATATTAAAATATTTGTCTTTAAAATTAATCATATAAAATCAAAACATTTAAAAAAAATACACCCATGAATTTTGGAGTATAATATGCTGCATAAAAAGTTAGCATGAAAATGTAGCATAACATACACATAGGGTTGGGTCCCACTTGCATGCAAGTGGGTCCCACTTTCATGTATGACTTTTTATGCAACATATTATTACTTGAACAGAAATTAAGAGATACCATTGGAGGAAACAATAATAACAAAAAATTCCATTTAAAACATAAAAAACAAAGTTAAATTCATATAAATTTAAATTCCCTTATCATTGAAATCAAGTAATTATTGGTTGCTAGGAGTTATTTTAAGCATGAAATTATATTGATTACTTGGACCGCTTTAATAACAGTCTAATTTAGGGCTAGATATATATACCCTTTCCATGAGGAATTTCTTTGGTATGAAATGATGGCGTACCTTCTTTTGAAGGCATTCTTTATCTTGATTTATAAATTTGGTATTTACGTTGAGCATCGGAAAGGAAATTTTAATTCACACTGTCTGTCATGTTCTATTTATTTGGCATTATGAACAGCTACTACTATGCCAAAATAGCATCATGCATTAAATACAATGTTCGGAGATCAAATTTAGTCAAAATCACCAAATTTTATTGCCGTACGTGAATAATTGTTCTTTATTACGAATTATGTTGGACAAATTTCCATATATAAACCATGAATCTCTCTCTCATAGTACATGAGAAAATTAAAAAGGTATGTAGGTCATAAGAGATATTTTTTTAATAGAATAAAATAATATATATTTTTTTAATTTTTCATTTGAAATAATATTTAGATGAAACAACTCCAATATTACTCTTTAGTGGACGAAACAATTAATAAAAGTAATATAAATTGGTACACATAGCAAATAACAAAGATTTGACATACAATAATGTGATATATGCATTCCTTACTTTTTAGTTATTTCGATTTTCTTGAGGCTCTTATAGTTGGTAGGACTAACGAAGAAAGAAAAAAAAATTATGGTTATGTAATCAAGTGGGAATTAACTAGTTGCATAAAATGGAGGTAAAAGGGATATATATTACTATTATAAATTTCGATCAAATCTATGTTTTTAGAAGACATTAAATTCAAATGATGAATTTTTTTTAGACTTTGTTTGAGGATGTGATCAATACCGTATAATTAGGAGACAACCAGAAGGTTGAGGTCTTGCATGTTGGACAATATCAAACTTGAGTTCCATTCAGGAGCACAATAATTTATAGAGAAATTAGGCTTCAAACTGTGTTATAATATATTAAAGTGAATAATTAATAATAATTATTATTATTATTATTATTGTAGGGAATCCTGATTTTGACCAAATCCTCTCGCTGTGGAAGTTGGAAGTGGCCTGTCTCGAAGATTCACCGTAATCAAGCGCAGTCTTTCGCCAGCTACTGATTCCGTGCATCACTCCCGTGATTCTTCCTTGCTCCCTCATTCTCCATAAATAGTCTCTCCATCCGCCTCCCCCTCTCCAGTCTCTGAAGGGTTGACTTTCCTTTCTTTTCTCCTTCACGCGCGCCATGGCTTCAGAGGAGGTCGAGATGCAGAGTGTGGGCAAGGAAGAGAAGCTGCGGCGGCGGAGGAAGGACAAGGAGGGCGAAGCGGAGCAAGAGGAGGAGGTGTCGGTGGAGCGGGCGTTCGAGGGGCAGCGTGTGCCGCCGTGGCGCGAGCAGCTCACGTTCCGCGCGCTGGTGGTGAGTTTCTTACTCTCCGTGATGTTTAGCGTCATCGTGATGAAGCTGAACCTGACGACGGGGATCATCCCCTCGCTCAACGTCGCCGCCGGCCTCCTCGGGTTCTTCTTCGTCAAGATGTGGACGAAGGCGCTCGAGCAGACCGGGCTGCTTCGGACTCCCTTCACGCGGCAGGAGAACACGGTCATCCAGACCTGCGTCGTCGCCGCCTACGGCCTCGCTTTCAGCGGTACGCGATTCCGAAACCTAAAAATCGTTGCTTTTGCCCTCTTTTCGCTTATTCACGTCCGATTTCGAGTACGTTGTTCACTTTTTTAAGCAGAAGTGACTGTGTTCGGCTTCTTAATACATCTATGAGTTTGTTTCAGTGTAGATCATCTTAGGACGTTGTCTATCCAAATACTCCAAGGATTGGAATTATAAACCTTGGATGGCGATTAAGTCCCCAAAAATTTCTGATTTCTTCTCGTTTTTGATCTTGATGGGCTCGAAAAGTAGGATTTTGAATCGTCTTTTATGTCATCCTTTGAAGGAAATTTTGCATTGTTTAGCCTTTGAGTGCTCTCTCTAAGAAGATGCTCTTGAAATTGGAACGGTGTTTCAGATTCTCCGTTAAGAAGTGGAACTTTAGCTTTCTTGTAACTGATGTCTTTGAAATAAAGACATAATTTTGAATGCCACTTTTCCATCTGCCAGGAACTTTCTATACTAACAACATGGTTAGTCAGTCGGTGTTATGGGCATCCATAAAATTTCGGAGGATCGAGGGATCATGTGCATTTTGTAGTTTTTTAAATTCTTATAAGATATTGAAATTTAATCATCTAAAACAGATAAAGATTGTCCTTTTTGTCGTTCGCTTTGTTTATTCTTTTGTTTTTTTTCTTAGACTTCGATTTGTTGATCAGATAGCCGATTTCTTAGACTTCATGCTTTATTTTCCTTTTTTTTTCTCTTTGTCACATGACGCAACGAGTAACATGGGAACTCTTTATATATATATATATATATATATTGAGTTAGTTGACAAGGTTTTTAGACCAATAAATTCTTTGAAAATAGTTATCTCCACAAAAATATTTCAAGACCCATGCTTGAGAACCTTGGCTGGTATCTGTTGAACAAACCAATAGTTAACTATCAACTTCTAAGCCTTTATTAAGGTGGTTTGTTTGTTCTGCGATGGCAAATGTTCAGACTACTACAGCTAATATACTTCTGTCTTTGTGGACATCATACTTAAAGTTGATTTATATTTTGAAGAAATCTGGGCGTGATGCATGAGATAGCTCTTGTTTTTGCATGAAGAAAACCGTGATGTTGCCTTCTACTGCATTTGAAGTATATAATCGAGCAATTTTATTGTCATACCAAGTCTTATTTTTTTCATGGACAGGTGGTTTTGGAAGTTATCTTTTTGGTATGAGCTCAAAAATTGCTGCTCAAGCAACCGAAGCAAATGATCCTCAGAACATAAAGGACCCAAGTTTAGGATGGATGATTGGATTTATGTTCGTTGTTAGCTTTCTTGGTTTGTTCTCTCTCACGCCGCTCAGAAAGGTTAGTTCGATTCGCAAGCTCTCGAACCTTGAACTTGGCCATGGCTGTCATGATGCTTACTCAAACTTGTTTCAGATAATGATCATCGACTACAAGCTGATCTATCCGAGTGGTACTGCTACTGCCTATCTTATCAATGGCTTCCATACATTGAACGGGGAAAAGCTGGCCAAGTAAAAAAATCTTTGAACAATATTCTCTTCTCGTAATAATTTCCATGAAACTTTGATTTTCTTTTTAGGAAGCAAGTATGGATGCTCGGCAAGTGCTTCATCGGAAGCTTCTTCTGGGGATTCTTCCAATGGTTTTACACTGCAAGTGATGGCTGTGGCTTTGTATCATTCCCGACCCTCGGTCTCAAGGCCTTTGATCACAGGTAGACTGATTGTCTGCGTTTCATATATATATATGAATGAATTTGTGATCTAACCTTTTCTTGTGCAGGTTCTACTTCGACTTTTCTGCTACTTATGTGGGCGTTGGAATGATTTGCCCGTATCTGGTGAACGTATCTGTCCTTCTAGGAGGCATCCTTTCATGGGGAATCATGTGGCCTCTTATAAATAACCAGAAAGGTCATTGGTATCCAGCTGATATACCAGACAGTAGCCTTCACGGTTTGAATGGCTACAAGGTAAGCAGCCTCTGAAATGCCACAAACTGTTTGTTTTCAGTACTTTTCTCTACTCTTTTACTCTATTGATCTACGTATTGTGCAGGTCTTCATAGGCATTGCCATGATTCTCGGTGACGGTCTTTATAACTTCGTCAAGGTCCTACATCGAACCATCTCTACCTTCGTCTCCGCCATGCGCAAAGGCCCCAGCACTCTTCCCGTCACGGACGATGATAGCCCTCCACCTGCTCTTGCCTCTTACGATGACGAAAAGCGAACTGAGGTCTTCCTCAAAGATCAAATTCCTCAATGGGTAGCGTATGCGGGCTATGTGGCTGTTGCCATAATCTCTATCATTGTTCTTCCTCACATCTTCCCTCCGCTCAAGTGGTACTTCATCTTCGTTGCTTATATATTCGCCCCAGTTTTGGCATTCTGCAACGCCTACGGCTGCGGCCTCACGGACTGGTCCTTGGCTTCCACCTACGGCAAGCTTGCTATCTTTGTCATCGGAGCTTGGGCTGGCTCTCACGGTGGCGTTCTCGCTGGCCTAGCAGCTTGCGGTGTTATGATGAGCATCGTCTCGACTGCCTCAGATCTTATGCAGGACTTCAAGACTGGTTACCTAACTCTGGCTTCTCCCCGGTCTATGTTTGTGAGCCAGATCATTGGGACGGCGATGGGCTGCGTCATTGCTCCGAGTGTCTTCTGGCTTTTCTTCAAGGCCTTCAAAGACATTGGCACGGAAGGCAGCCAGTACCCTGCGCCTTATGCCATCATCTACCGGAACATGGCAATACTCGGCGTCGACGGCTTTGGTTCACTTCCAAAGCACTGCCTCACTCTCTGCTACGTCTTCTTTGCCCTCGCGATCGTCATCAACTTGATAAGGGACCTCGTTGGTCCGAGGATCGCACGGTTTATACCGATCCCAATGGCAATGGCCATTCCTTTCTACATCGGATCCTACTTCGCCATCGACATGTTCATCGGAAGCGTCATACTGTTCGTCTGGGAAAAGATCAACAAGCCAAAGGCAGATTCCTTTGCTCCGGCAGTGGCATCTGGTATTATATGCGGCGACGGGATATGGACTCTGCCACAGGCTGTGCTTGCGCTTGCACAAGTGAAGCCACCGATCTGCATGAAGTTTCTTTCGAGGAAGATGAACGCTCAGGTCGACGACTTCATTTCGACACTGTCTTAAATCTCGCTAATAGATCGCAGTGAATTCAACGGAGTCATCCTGATTGCGATGGTCATGTAATGCCATATTACTGTTCTTTGTTCTTGATCTTTAGCAGTGATATTCTTATTTACTAGTGTCATATCCTGAAAATAAAATACAAGTGATATATAAATATTATCTCAGTTCTAGAAATTTGGCAATGTTAGCTCCTTCAAAATTGCTTTGAATGAAGTAGAATATTAAACTGTGCGATTCCTTTAAGTGCAGGTAAAAATATCTCAAAATTATTTAGATTTACTCATAAGCATTTATTTTGTCTAAATTATATATTTTTAACTATATGTTTTTTCTCAATAAAATAACCTGGCCCGTTTAGCACGGTCGCCGGCCCAATTTAATCTTCTAGAGCACACACGGCAAAAGTCCACCATAAAAGTCAGAAAGCCACCCATCGCAAAATAGAAGGCTTTTGCTCTTCCACGCCGGTG
>JBBMKF010000002.1:5920969-5940580 GCA_037834155.1 Curcuma caesia | reverse complement strand
GAGATCGAGAACATCCTGGGCTACACCTTTCGCAACAAATCGCTCCTCGTGGAGGCGATTACCCATGGTTCCTACGCCGGCCATCCATCCTACCAGCGCCTCGAGTTCGTCGGCGACGCTGTCCTCGGCCTTGCGGTTTCTAACTACCTGTACGAAAAGTACCCAGACATCGGCTCCGACGACCTCACCGCCCTCCGCCGCGCCAACGTTTCCAATGAGAGGCTAGCCCGCGTGGCCGTCCGCCTCGGTCTCTACCGTTTCCTCCGCCGCAACTCCCCTGGCCTTGATCGATTGGTGCCCCTGCTGTCCCAAACCTAAGTATCATAACTTTTCTCCCCAATTGATGCGATGGAAACTTGCCTGAACCTTTCAATCAGGTGAGCGGGTTCACGGATCTAGAGACGATGGAGGAGGATGAAGACTACGGAATGATTTCCTTCGGTGGTATTTCCTACGGTGGTGGCATCCTAAAAGCCCGCACCGTATTGGCCGACATGGTTGAGTCCACCGCAGCAGCGATCTGCAGGGACTGTGATTCCGACCTCAAATTAGTGTGGAAGGTAAGCTCGATTTGGCCGATCTGATTCCCGCTTCCCCTCCCCTCCCCTTTCGTATTGCTCCTGATACAATCGGGAACTGGGCGAAGATTTTCAGTAAGATTCCTTTTTTTATTTCTTATTCAAATTTGCTACAAATACATTCAATTGATAATCTACTCCTAAAACATTTAATGCAATTTGTTCATGAGAATATTTACTCA
This sequence comes from Curcuma caesia, assembly GCA_037834155.1. Lineage (NCBI taxonomy): Eukaryota > Viridiplantae > Streptophyta > Magnoliopsida > Zingiberales > Zingiberaceae > Curcuma > Curcuma caesia. The sequence continues at coordinate 5,939,820 of JBBMKF010000002.1, read as the reverse complement.
GTAAAAGAACCTATTTCTTCGTGCAGAATTGATAAGGAAGAAGGTCCTGCGCATAGCAAGAAATTCGCCAAACGTGAAATATGCGGAAAATTCTGCAGCACGTCAGATGCTATCCATCTTGCAGCGCCCGGACTAGGGCAAACAACCTGTCCAAAAATCTGCACTTCGCACTATATATTTCTAAGATGTTCTTTTGATAAACACATCTATACCTGTTCTAAGTATTGTAAAAAGCTTGTATATAATTAATATCTTTGATACTCCTAAAATCTTACCTCCAACATCAAGGAAAAGATTTGATTAAATAAATCAGATGTTGATGAATAAATTTAACGTTCGATTTGATTAAATAAACTCGGTTTATTAACCGGTTATGAATAATATTTATAAATAATTTTATAGATTTTTTATATCCTTTTCAAATTTAGTATTCAGAATATGTTAAAAATAAAATAAGAACATAAATTTAATATATAAATTATAAAAATAACAATATTGATACTGAAGCTCATTAAAAAATTAAATAGTATTTATTAATAAACTTCAGTTCTGCTTTTTTAATAAACATTAAATAAATTTAAAGACGGTTAAATTTAATTTGGATCGTTTAGGAGTGATTGGCAATAAAAAATACTTAGGAAGCGTTTGGTTGGATCATTCTGTTTTTATTTTCTTATTTTCTAAGAATTATTATTTGTTTTATATTTTTTAATTTCATTCTCTGAAAAATGAGAAGATATTATCTAAGAAAATAGAAAAATAATAAAATATCATTTTTCATGGAAAATAGAAATTACAAAGAAATAGAAAAATGCGATGTTTTCCTCCTTCTCCACCGTTTCCTTCAGTTCAACCAAAATTCAAAGTTTCATTCTCTATAAATATTCAAACCAACATTACATCCTCTCCCAAACCAAGCAGCTTAAACTAGATATCAATAAAAGTGAAGAACGAGAAGGAGATTGATCAAACTACTAGCTTAACTCGGTCTTTTTATTCAAACTCATACAAGAAAGAAACAATCAAGCTTCTTCAACGATGACTCGTTGTCTCTCCGCCCTCTCCCAAGGCATCACCATCTTTCTTAATAAGTATGCCGCAACCTTTTAATTCTAGCTTATATAGCAACCTCCCATATATGTGCAGTATAATGCTAACTTAATAAATGATGTATTATAATGGATTCAGAAGGGTATGATTCGCTGCAACATCGGTGACGGAGAAGAAGACGATAGTGGTGATGAAATCCTCCAACACCACTTGTTTTGCTTCTGCTTCCACTTCTTTGTCGCCGTTCTTGAATTCTTAGGTGTCAGATCCAGAACAGGTTATTATAGGCCCATCAACGTGGGTTGACACGACGGAGCTTCGGGAGAAGCTTCTCTCATGCTAACACTCCCGCTACAACAACTCTAGGCTTTGTTGCTCTATATTTAATTATTTTCTGCAAGAGAGAAGAGAGAAAAAATAAAGTATTCTATTATATATATCTTTTTTATATATTTCAATATATTATGATTGACTTCTAGGAAAAGGTACCTTAGTAGTTTTCAGTAAAGGAAAAAGAAAAATAAAGTGCATGAAATAAAAACGACTCTAGCAAAAGTTGCCAGTAAGGACGCGTGAAAAATAAATCCTTTGTTAAAAATTTAATAATTCAACAGCTGATTCACTGCCCAAATCTAACTGAGGTACACTAACTAGACGATATGCTTTGGATTTCTTGCTTGCTTGGATGATTTCTGCTCTTTCTCTTCGTGATCAGCCAGGAGAAAAAAAAATATTATTCTTATAAGATATTTTTATATTGCATTTGATTTATAGAACTAATATTTTTATATTTGATAGAAAATTTTATCATGAAATTATTTGATAGAAAAATTTATCAGGTATCTATTTATATGAAATAATTATTTTAAATTTAAACGAAATAATTATTCATTAATCTATTTCAAAACTAACTTTACTTATCTATTACATATTCCTTCCTATAATATAATTAAGTATTTTAATAATTTAATAAGACTAACTAAATAATAAATTAGTTTGATCGGTACTCTATATGATGTGATCAATTAATCTAATTATATTGAACATTTCAAATTATTTTTAAAAAAATTATTTTATTTATAATTTTTCATATTAATAAATTAAATATATTTTTTAATTTTTTTAGAAAATAAAAATAATATATCATACTAAATATTTTTTCTATTTTTTAAAAATTATATAAAAAAATAAAAAAAATAAAAAAATAAAAAAAATTCTAACCAAACATCACTTTTCTGAGTGCGCATAAATCGTTGATGCGACGCGAGATTTGCTTCGCATGCAAGGCAAAATCAGGAATCTTTCCTTCATCCAATTGAGTCAGCTCCGACCGACCTTTTTTGTTCCGTCCACACTGGAGAGCGAAGCTTCAAAGCTTCGCGCCTCTATGAATAGGAGGAACCAGCGAGGAACGGGAAGGCAACCACCGCATCCAGACAGTTTAATCCACACTGACCACCTCGATGGAGCCATCGTCGTCCAGGAACGGGAAGGTGGCGACCGAGCTCGATATCGAGCTGCGTCGTAAAGTGGCGGAGATCGAGAACATCCTGGGCTACACCTTTCGCAACAAATCGCTCCTCGTGGAGGCGATTACCCATGGTTCCTACGCTGGCCATCCATCTTACCAGCGCCTCGAGTTCGTGGGCGACGCTGTCCTCGGCCTTGCGGTTTCTAATTACCTATACGAAAAGTACCCAGACATCGGCTCCGGCGACCTCACCGACCTCCGCAGCGCCAACGTCTCCAATGAGAATCTAGCCCGCGTGGCCGTCCGCCTCGATCTCTACCGTTTCCTCCGCCGCAACTCCCCTGGCCTTGATAAAGCGGTACCCCGCTGTCCCAAACCTAAGTAGTATAACTTTTCTCTCCGATTGATGCGATGGAAACTTATCTGAACCTTTCGATCAGGTGAGCAAGTTCACGGAAGACGACACCGGCCTAAAAGCCTGCACCGTATTGGCTGACATGGTTGAGTCCATCGCAGCAGCGGTCTACAGGGACTGTGATTACGACCTCAAATTAGTGTGGAAGGTAAGCTCGATTTGGCTGATCTGATTCCCCCTTCCCCTCTCCTACCCTTTTGTATTGCTCCTGACACAATCGGGAATTGGGCGAAGATTTTCAGTAAGATTCTAGAGCCATTGATCACGTTGGAGACCATGGAAGAGCACCCTGTGGCGACCCTCAACATGCTCTGTCAGAAGCGGGGCAAAACTCTGGAGTTTAGCAGCTCAAGTTGCGGTTCTACGTGCAAGGTGGATGTTATTGTCGATGGCATGGTCATGGGCACTGGAGACGCGAAGAAAGTGGAAATCGCCAAGCTAAAGGCTGCCGTAGATGCGCTGCCAAAACTTTCTGGCATGGAGGCTGTTAGTTTCGAGGATGATGTCGTGGATGATGGTCACAATCGCGACAAGCAGAGATTATACGTCTACTGTGACAAAAGGCGTTGGATCAAACCATTATACAAGTAATTTTTATCTTGCCTTTTGATTTCTTATTCAAATTTGTCACAAATACATTCAATTGATAATCTTATAAAGGAAGAATAAAGATAAGGAACAGATTAGTAACAAGTAAAAAAATTTAGTACAATTTGTGCATGAGAATATTTACTCAGTGACAGAATTTATATTTGATAAGAATTGTAATTCATAATTGATTATTTTATTTTCAAAATAATTACTCTCTTGTTTATATATATTGTTAACGATATTTATTCTTTTTAATTTTTTCTTTGTATTTCTAAAACATTTTCTAGCTACGTCTTGACATTTTCTAGCTACTTCTTGTTATTAGAATTTCGGATTCTTCTTGAATTTTGATAATGAACATATCTAATTGAAGTTTGATAGAAAATATAAACTCCGAATTGATTATGCATCTAAAATTTATACACATAGAATCTCAATTCTGATTTTTTTTTTTGTTTATTCTCGTTGTTGTTTTCTTAAAGATCCTTGAACCTATTGCTTCGTGCAGAATTGTCAAGGAAGAAGGTCCTGCACATAGCAAAAAATTCATGTGCTCAGTTACAGTTGGATCGGTCTCGGAGGATTTGAAAACTTGTTACGGTGACCTAGAGCCAAAAATGAAATACGCAGAAAATTCCGCAGCACGTCGTATGTTATCCAGTTTGCAGCGCCCAGACGAGGAGGGCGAACAACCCGCCAGGATTCCTAACGTCAAAAAATCTGCAGTTTGCAGCTGGCGCTTTCTTTTCTTTTTCTTTTTTTTGATGGCCTTCCTACCTCCAGAATATTCGATAGTATTCGCATTCGTATTTTGGGTTTTATATTTATTCTGCAAATGCTTTACCACTGCATCACAGCGATAATGTAACTCTAAGCATTTCAGACTAGAATATGAGAATATGTATAAGCAAAAAATAAAATAAAAATGATTATGCAATTTCTCTTGGATCTTGTGAAAAGCAATCATGGAATGATGCAACTGACTTATTAAGTTAAATGTTAGCAACATGAGTTGAAGCTTTTTTTAGGATGCTTCTCTCGCACATGGTGAGAACCAATGCGACTCTCATCCATGATTATAGATGAATCACTACAGAGCAAATGCTATAGCGATTTCCTACTTCAGATCTAGTTGCAGCATTTTGTTTGGGATAACAAATTTTGGAAGACTTTACATGGTTTCACAGCAATGCCATTAACTCTAACTGCAAAAGTAAATCTAGTAACACTATATATTACAATCAAGCCGCATTAGAATTAAAGTTTGACTTGAATTGCTAGCAGCACCAGAAGAGCTTTTAACATTGCAGATTTGAAAAGAATTTAGCAAAGAATTGACTGTTCGTTAAATGATGAAAACACATCACATAGTTAGCTCGTCGGGGAGTGGAGTGGATACTCCTAAAATCTTACCTCCAACATCAGGAAAAGTTTCTTGCCCAGGAAGGGACATCACTTCACCATCAGCAGTGACTCGAATAGGATACTTGAGAAGGTGGCCTCTCAATGGAATTATATCCTCAGTAGTATATCGAAACCAGTTTTCCTCGGCTACCCTGTTAACAAACTTTACGCATTCCAAACTGTAAGGCTTCTTGATGAGGCTAGCACATTCCAGGCTGTGAGCATCATTTAAGTGGGCGTCCATACCAAGATGCTCCGCCCACAATGACATCCTGTATCCGTGCACCTGCGATGGATTTATCCAGTTAGACCATTGAAAGATATAGTTTGTGCTGTTGAACGGATAAATAAATAGGAATGGAGGAGATTCTGGGGGAAAAAAGAATTGAATGTTTTTGTCAAATTACGATGACCTTTTAGGTCATCACAAACAAATGGATTTTCAAGTGGGATAAAAAACAAGTACTGACTAGATAGCAATGACTAACATCATTTACCTTCTCTTACAATGTAGAATTAAAGGGAATGATCACCTTAGGTTCTTGTCTTATACACGTAGCATCACATTAATCTGGGTGGGTGCACTATGCAATGACTTTTCTGAATGTAGAATGTTAAGGGAACATAGCACACACGAGAAGTTGGCACACCTCTTGGTCTGGGCTAAATAAACAAATCAATAATACATGGACCTATTTGTAATATTTGTGTTGGTCAACTAAATACATAGGTAGAGGGGATTACCTATGGAAAATAATCTTATCTTTCCCCATAACATCGTACTGGAGCCCTAGTTGCTCACTTCCGTAGTCTCTCAGATGTTGTCTTCTTTACCATTGAAACACCAACTTTGCACTCCCCCTCGATCCTAAGGATCAAGTTTAACCTTGGTCGACAATATCGAGAACAATGACCATCTGTGCTTAATTAAGCATCGAGACTTGGCTAGATGAGATCTAGAATAGCGATCGACGCAATCACTCTCGGGCATCATACTCACTGTTGGCATTCTTGAGATTGACTTGTATCAGAAAAACCCCATCTAGATATAGCTGAGGTTGGATGGGATGGCAAGGGAGGCTAAAGGCACATAAAGGGGGTTAAAACTATTCTGAATGCCATAACCATGCTACCATAAATATGCAGCTATTATCTAATTGAATTATTTCAATGAGAACAATGAAAAAGATAGCCACTAGGAGAATTATGAGGCCAAAAGTATTGCATTACAACTGTAAGAACTCAAACTCAAAATATTTTTCAGTTCAAGAGGAAATCATCACATAATCCTTTTGTATATACCGTACATGTATTGATGGGTATGTCAAAAACTTCTGTTACAAACCTATGACATCACAAATTTCCTAGAGACAAATAGATCAACCAGTGACGCTTAGATACTATTTTCCTTTTCTCATAATTTATGTAGCCCCTAGATATTTTCAGATATTTATATACATCATTTTTTAAAATCATTCCAAAACCATCATAACTCCCAAAACTGGAACTTCAGAGTAAGGCAAAACATAAGCATGAAACAATAAGCAACCTTACCTGGCCTTGTGGAAGATTTTTCCTTGCCCAGGTGTGTTGGGGCTGATATGCCCCCATAGCAATTTCAGTGTCTCTTGAACCGTCCATTGATCTTTGGTTAATGTTGGCAGATCCCAAAATCACATACTCGTCATCCACTACCATCCCTTTTGAATGGACATAAATCATGAAACGTCTATATTTCGTCGACAAGACCTAAACAGCATCATCACAAAAGATGACTTTTTATTGGAAAAAATTTGCACTACAAGCAGCAAAGCAAATAAAAACAGCATAATAAAAAAATAATGATGCACAATAAGTAGATTGGTAGATAAAAAATAATTTAAAGCATGATTTAAAATTTCATATCATATCGGGTAAAACAGGTAAAATTTGTCGTTCCACCAACTGCCTGACACCAATACCACGAGCCGCCGCAAGATTGCGGCAACCTCCATGGGTTTGCGGAGACAGTATCGATCCCACGGCGACCCCAATGGGGTCACGGAGGTAAATTTTTTTATTTTAATTAATATATTTTATATTTTAAAATACATTGAAACCATATCGGCACAACATGATACGATACCGAAATTGTATCGTTCGGTTATAAACCAAAACTTCGACACAGGTCGAGATTTTAAATCATGATTTAAAATCCAATATCAAAAGGATCCACAACCACATTGCCAGGATATTAGCACGGTGTGCATTATTTGTATGTTTCTTCAGTTGTCTTGTGTTGTACAAGAATTTTTCTATACAATTCCTAGGTAGCCTCTTAACTATATATATTGTCGAACAGTAAGGAATGTTATATGTAGACCTTGCAGTTTTATCTAGTTACAGATTGGTCCATAACACCCATAATAGCATGATAGTCCCCCTCAAGCTTGTTGGGATATATTATAGAAAACTAACTTGCTACAAATGTATTCAACTCTAGGTCTTTTACAGATTTAGTTAATGAGTCCGCCAACTGATCATTAGAGCTAACAAATAAAGTTATTTTTGCATTTTATGGCACTTTATCTCTGATTAAGTGTCAACCCACCTCCCTGTATTTTGTTATCTCATGAAATACTAGGTTTAAAGTTGTGTATGGCAACTTGGTTGTCACAATACATCTTCGTTGGCTATGGAGGGGCATATCTAGCTCATTGCTTGATGCAGATGAGCTCATATGTAACTAGGGTCATGGTCTGTTACTACAATAGATCTAGCAGTAATGATTTGTTTCTTGCTCTTCCAAGAGATCAGATTACCTCCTAGAGGATACAATATCTAGATGTAATTTATTTATCAATAGAAGAACTTACCTAATCTGCATCAAAATAACCCCCACAACCTCAAGATAAACCTCAATCATTTTGAGTTGTCATAGAATTCAAGTTGTTACCCAAAGGTCTATGGCATGAGTTCTCCATATATATACATATATATACACACACACAATAAAAAATGTTATATATACACCCTACAAATTTATCTATTTACAAATTGGTCTCTAACATCCATAACACCATAACATGAGCAGTAAAAACATTAATATCAAGAAGTATCCTCTTACACATTCATTTCTAAGTGGTAGACGATGGTATTTGTAGCATAAGAAAGTTTCAGTTTAAAGATTCCAACATCTTCAATGTTTATACTACACTTACTTTCCATTGTCAATATAAACTATTCTGTCTATTTTCTTTGCATGTGCTTTCATGCTTAATAATATTAGCATTTTATATAGCAGAATTGCGGAAAGAAAAGCTTATTTTCAGTCTCATATAATAAGCATTCTTAAATTTTCATGTTTACAAGCCAGCGAGTTATTGTGTATGAATGAAATATCTGTAGTATAAGCAAAGGGACTATCAACTCATTCATTAAAAAACACAATGCAGATACCAAACCAAAGTTAACTTCTCTATCATGAGACTATCTAGCAGCAAAATGTTTAGGCAACTGATGCAGAATGTTGGAGGCAGTTGAGGGAATACTTCATTCGAGGGTTGAGTAGTTGGAGGGATCATATAACTTGATGGTTCTCGATTTCCAAGACAGTAAAAATTAAGATAATCTTGTGGATGTGCTTCAAAAGAGTTTGCAGATTTAAGCTCATGAGCAATGATCTGGTACATCATCGTCATTGTTTGGGCCTGTAATATAGAGTTAACAGTCATATAGAATATAGATATTATAGTCAACAAATAAACAAGAGGGAAATGAGTATGCAACTGCAACAATCACAGCTAAAAATTCAGATTCTCCCATACTGAGCTATAAAATATCTTGATATTAAAGATGGATAACTAACATGTCATGCAATCTGCATGTTACACGTGAAATATGTACAAGCAAAACTTTTACCTGCCAAAAAAGGATCTCTTGAACAGAATTAGATGTAGGAACCCCTTCAGGCCACATTGGTATGACTATATACACAGCAAACCGCTCTCTAGCTCTAATTTTGCTAGCGATCTTCAGTGCTAGCTCCATCGGGATCAAATTGTCAGCACCTATTGATATAAGAAAAAGCCAATTTTGGTTAAATTGTAAATAGTCTATTTCATGACAGCTAAAGTCATGCATGAAATGGATTTAAATGGGCAAGCACAGAATAATCAAAAACAAAAACTCCATTCAAGTCAATGAGATTAATCAAACAATGTCAAGGCTAACTAATTCAGGATTAATTCATAGGAGCACACAACATAGGCCAAAATTAGGAGCAATCACTCTCTCTGCTTACAAGGGCAAAGGTAATTATCTGGAACTTCCCCACATATTTCTCTGTGGTCTGGAACAACGACTTGAAAGTAATTAGCATAAAGTGGGCATTTTGGGGCAAGAGGTCGAAGACCTGAAGACGAGACTTTGAGCAAAAGAAGTGACCTAGAGGTGAGGAGTCTTTGGTCAACAAGTGAAATGAAAACTTAGAGACAAGAGTCTTTGAACAACATCATCAAGGATGATGAGGAGATTAACAACTGGAAGTAGTGTAAGCTGTGAGAAATTATATGTAAATTGTGATCTGAGGCTTACTCTTTTGGCACCATCTGGATGATGTGGCTATACTAGGTAGGGATTGCCTAATTGACTTGTAGAGATCATCTGACTAACAAACAACATGCTTCAGGTTCCAGCTTATAGTAGATGGTCAAGCTCAATCCAAGCTTTGCAAAGGCTTGCAAGGGTGCAAGTCGAATGAAGTTGGGATCTCAAAGCAAATCTAATCAAGTGGAGAAAAACATCATTTGGCTAGAATGTTGGGTCGATTTGGGTGTCGATTGAAAACTCTATATTCAAAAATAAAATTTTTCTATTTGAGCTTCAATTGATTTGACTTGGGTTCTAGTGGACTGGACTGAGCTCCAGTCAGCTAGAACCCAGTCCAGTCGACTAGACTGAGTTCCAATCGATTGGACTGGCTCCAATTGACTAAACTTTTAACTGTTGGCTCACAACGACTATTTGTGTTAGTCCAATTGATTGGATCATATTTCCAGTCAACTAGAAGCATTCAAAAATTAGTTGTTGGAGGTTGTTCTATATAAGCTTTGGGCATTGTTTTGCTCATGTATTAGATAGAGAGAAAATTACATATAGATTCCTTGGAGTACGTGGCATGCTATGGACAAACGGCAGCAGGTGACTAGCTGCATTTTAGGTATTTCTGGGACCCAATTAACTAACCACTTCTAAACCTAGAAAAGTGCTCCTTTCCAATGATAGATAGATACTCGACTTAAATGGGTAAAATATCTAGGAACCCACAGGCACCTACAATGAACCTAACCAGAACCTTATTTTTAAGCAGAATTCATAATTGATCCTGACTTATATGGGTTGCGTACTCACAGATACCTGATGAGTGGATACACAATTGTTATCCCTAGCTAGTCTAACTCTATAATCTCCACTGGAATCCCACCATTACTTCCATGTGGAACATTTAAATTTATAAAGTTTTTAAATCTAAACAAAAAAGACCCTTTGTTATGAATAAAGACTTCCTATATGTTGAAGGGCCTTCTCTCTCGTCCTTTTATGCTCCAAAGAATGAATGCATGGAGATCTTTTTTAAAACTATATCTATGACTTATTGAATTTTTTTGCTTTAGTTTTTCCTATTATCATGATTCAGTCTTTTAAATTAGGAAGTTAAATGGATAATTGAAATCAGAGGGGGTATATGAAATGCCCCTCATATAATTTAGCCTAAAATATATGGGTTTTCTTGAATATCTTATTAATGCAAAGGCTGTGAATGTTAGTGGATAACAATTTCAAGTAAATTAGTCAAAATTTCCAAGAGTTTATTATGAAAAGGTTTCAGACATACTACCCTAGTATGCTAAATAAACTAAAACATGGTACAAACAATAAGTTAGGCAGAAGGAGAAAGGTCTGAAACCTGAATTTTCATAAGATGGCCAACCATATGATGAACCAAGAAAATATTGATTTTCAATGTATATGAAGTGTTGTGCAGATCTGATGGCTCTCACATATGCTGTGTGGATGCTCTTATCAATCGTCAGATTCTTTCCACATACAAGATTCTGTCATTTTTAGTAACAGGTCAACAAGATATGCCATGCCAAATACAAGACTAGACTAACTAATACCAGGAGATTTTCATGCTAAAATGTTTTCCTCACAGATAATGCATGAATAATCACAGCCAAATATATGCTAAATGTGTTACCCTAAACATACCAATGATTGTGCATCATGAACTGATTGAGGAAATCCTTTCACAGATCCAGAGTCAATAGACCGGAAAACCTGATAAGAATAAATACAGTTAACCATAACAGAAATAAGAAGTGGAACTACTAACTAAGAAACAAACCTGAATATGCCAGTTCTCTGGATCTTGTTCACTTGAAACCTGCAAATTTGGATCACCATATGGTTCAGGATCTTGTGGACTGAGTATCCAAGAGATACGACCTATCTTTAGTAAAGAATCATCCTGCCAGTCGCCACCCTTTGCAAATTTTTTTGCAAAGGCATGCAATCTTGTTGCTTTGTGCCAACGCTGCTCAAAATTGGTAAGTACATCGTAAGCAGCAGGCCCTTCAATTTTGCAATGTAGATCATGCCATGGTTGCCGAGGACCTTTACCTTGGATCTGCACATTTTTTATTAAAGCAAATAGGTAATCTAGAAGGGATTTACTATGGATATGGCCTTCAACCCGTTAGGATGATGATCTCAAATTATATAGTAGTTCATACCAATTCCTTCTCATCTTATATTGTGTTTGGCCTACCAACGAGTGTGATGTGTTGGATGCAGCATCCAAGGGCCACCTTCGGTAGTGCAAGGGCTTACGCACATTGGATAAGCCCAATCATGCTATTGGTGGATTGTAGTTAGCAGATGTAGAGCTCTTTAAGTCATTGCATTGTGTGTTCAATTAGCAATTGTGTTGCAGTTGTCATATGATATTGATGTTGGATGATGGATGACCTTTGCAGTTTTACATACTTGCATTTCATTAGTTGCATTGATTCACTACTGTGAACCTTGCTGTTGTTGAGCCATATTTTATACCTATGTTCATGTTGCCCTTGATGTCTACTTTACGCATTTGTGCTCACTTTGCCTATGTTGCCTCCAATTTCAGGTTATACATTGCATGTTTACTTAGCAGTTTTCATATGATATTCATGATGGATGACCTTTGCAGATTTACATATTTTCGTTTCTGCATTTACCTTGATGCATTGTTGTGAACCTTATTGTTGGTGAGCCATATTTTATACCTTTGTTCACGTTGTCCTTTATTTTTACTTTGCAATTTATGCTTACTTTCCCTATGTTGCCTCAAGTTTTGGGTAATCTAGTAAGTTGATTATGTAGATATTCTTGGAGGATTGTTGATACTTGATCAAGGTATAGATTTATTGCTCTAAGATGGCTCTAGATCATAAACATTGACAGAAGTCCTTTTGGTGGGCCGACCTCAGGCGGGACGTGACAATCATGTTGTATATTAAATTTGCCACCTCCTCCTAAGGAAATTGAAGGACGCTGACCCATGGAGAAATGGCTCTAATAAGCTAAAAGGGATAAAATATTGTATCATCATTCTTATTTAAGGGTCAGCCTATTATATAACTCAATACTCAATGTCAACTAAATCTTTTCGATATAAAAAACAAGGACAGAAAAAATCTTCATCTCTAGCATTTTAGACTAAAATTCTCAATTGTCTTCTTCGCCTATCCAAGGAATGGAGTAACTGTTGGTTAATAAATTACGAATCAAATGTGTAAAGGAAACTTACATTGATTGAGGGATTGTGACAATCATCAAGATACACTGACTCAAGGTCCTGAAAAAGTCTATGGGATGGAGTATCATAGCGTCCATCACAGAGATCAAGACCTCCAATAAAAGCTGTAATTTTTCTAGTACTCGGAGAAGCCTCTGTGTCAACAAGCACACATTTTTGGTGGTGTGTGAAGAGGGTACCCACAATCTACGTCAAATATGCAAATATGCAAGAATATGTGTCAGATTTCAATTAATATAGAGGGAAAATGAACTATAAGGATAAATAACACTCGTGAACAAGGGCCACTAATAGTTCCAACCTACATCTATATGTAACAAATTTTCAATAACCAATACAAATTTAAATGCTTTCTATTTTCTTTTCCTGTAGCAACACCTGTGGATAAAGCAAGTCGTCAAGGTTTGTCTTACTCATGTTAATAACATAAAGCATTGATATCAAGAGACATTTGAGTTAAATGCTTCAATTGGTTGGTTACCCACATTGTTGACAGAAATTATCCAAGTCTTCTCTATAAATTGCAGGACTAATTTAACATATTCAGTCATAGAACTCTTGCTAGAATGCATTTATGTGAAAGACTTAGAAAGAACAATTCAATGTAAAAGCCTCTTGCCAATACAGATTTAGGGACAATCGATCGCACAACCTTTTCACAAGGAATGGAAAGGTTATTACCCTGATTCAGACCTTGGTCACCCAAGTCACAAACTACCATTTCATATGAATACAGAAAGTTTTTGGCAAAAAAGCATATACATCAACGTTGAAAATTTATGCTTTTAAAAGAATGACAAAGGTTATTTTCATTTATTTACTGGTTGCAAGAAAACTTTTCTTCAGGCAAAAGATTTCTTTGATCTCAACCAGTTGTATGTAGATGGAATGTGAAAAGGCAAAATAATATTGACTAGCAAATAAGGAGCATGGTAAAGAAAAAATGGACAAAAATGCCATCGAACTGAGAGGCTATAAGATCTATTCGGGCATTAAACTCAAAATAACATGTTCAGATATACCTTGCAAAAATCTTGGGGATTCTATTGTAGGAGATTTTTGTGCTCTAAACTTCCATGCAATTGAGACTATTAATAGGAAGTTTCATTAAAACCTTAGCCACAAAGATGGTTTAGAGGTGTGAATTTGTGACATGAATAAAGAAACTAGCTGCTGTCACTACAGATGAGCTAGTATGGACTTAGAGTTGCATCAATTTTGTAAATCTCAATCTTTAGTTGGAACATCTTGTTTTTTTTCATATGATACTAGTTTTTTAGCTTTCTTTTGCTGGATGAGAATAAAATTTGAGTGGGGATATAGAACTTTGTTTTCTGAGTCAAAGGCAATACCACAGTGTAAAGGCCATCTTGTTATGTATAACTTGCCTGTTGCTTAACCAAACTAAGCTTTCCACTTGCATAACGTGGCGACAACACACAAACCACAGATGAATGCTTGAAAAACTTTCTTGTTTCTTCATCATGAGTTTGCATAATTCCCCCCTGCACCAATAAATGTTTATGTCAGTATCAAACAGACAAACAATATCATGCTCTATTAGCAGTACCTGGTAAGTTCATCCTGACCAAAATATGAATCAGCTACTCATGGTAATATCCTAATGGAAGATTAAGGGAATCTAGAGCTGTTACTGAATCGTAAAAAAGCCACTGTTATTGTAGAGATCAAATTCATGTGTAGTAAATTATAGAATTTTGATCATGGCTTTACTGAAGCTCAGGTTGATCATGGCTTTACTGATCGTGGTAAGAGTTTTCTTCTACCATCAGCCATGATAAAGTTCAAAGTCTCAGTTACTTTAGTTTCAATTATTTCTTCTACTTGTCGACTTTATTACAATACCTGATTGAGGATACTTGTTGATTTGGACTATCACATCTAAATTCTCATTACTAATCAATTAAGTTCGGAACCAACCATGTAAGACGTAGTTGATCTTTGCAGGGACATACAGGAATTTAATTAACAGAATTTACTGCTGCTAAATGATTTCATTCAAGAAAATGAAGGCATATAGTTAAAAAGAATCATCAAGCACGCTGCATGCAAGACACGGTGACCTTTGTAGGGACATACAGAAATTTGATCAACCGGATTTGCTTACTAATACTGTCAAATGATTTCACACGAAAAATGAAGGCATGTCCTTAAAATGAATTTCATTATCTTTACCAGAATGTTTTCTAATTTAACTATCATTACAAGATATGCATTCTAGTTTCTAATTGGCTATACTACAAGAAAAGTATTTTTAGAGTTTTATAAGAGCCATAATTTATGATCTTAGAACTCAACTTAGTTTGTTGGAAAAACAAAACATTTGGTTACATGTGTTGTGATAAGAAGATTTGTTATAAATTTCAATCTATAAGAGGTCCTAAATATTTTGATTTCTTCCAAAATTTCAATCTAATATATATCTACTAATCCTATTCAATCTTTATCCATAAACCATAATCACATAAGTTATTTATCAGTCACTAATAGTCTCAAGTTCTCTTTTAAATGGAAAATTTCCATTGTCTTAAAACTTAGCCTAGTCAAATTCACATCAGCTATACAGGATAGATGATCAAGTTATCAAGCTCATAAGTGTCCATCTATTCAGGTCCCATAAGAGATGTGTGAAGTCCTTTTTGTCAGGCTAGAAAGGTTAGTAGACGGTGCCGAATTTCTTTCTTTTTTCTTGCAATAACAAAAACTAATTCAACGTCAAATACAATGTGTGGTAAATGCAATGTGTGAATAATCAAAGTAATAAATAATGCAGCAAAAATAAATAAAATAATTAAACACACACACTAATAAGTATTTAACATGATTCAGAAACTTTAATCCTATATCCATGGCCAGTGCATCGCTCGCTCTTGATTCCACTAAATCACTCTTTTGAATGGGAATATAGAGTAAGGCTGTACAATGAGAATGTACAACACTAAAGCTCCTCAAATGATATGCTACAAAGCACTTGGCGAAGAAGAGTAGACTAGACTCTCCCAAATTGAGTCAACCCTTCATTTAGAGTCCATCATAGGTCAAGTAAACCCCCCTCAAGCTAAATACGCTCTACCCTATAGGTAACAATGAGGACAAATTTATTGGTTTGCTCAAGTAGAGAAAAACGTATTTAGCCTGAAGGTTTAGGGTTTAGGATGGACTCTAAATGAAGGGTTGACTCGACTTGGGAGCAGATCCAAAGAATACTCTATGATCTCGTGCACCACATCTAAAACACTTCAACAGGGTTGCTAATGTTGCAGGGTCATGTGTGGATCCATTGATGTGGCAGTGGACATGAGGATCCCTATGATGTCTTAGCTACCTTCTATGGCTATGAGGACTCCCTAAATGTATTCCCTGCAGTCTAAATCTGACTATGACCTCCCCAATCACCATATTGTGAGAAAAAGTATGCTAATGCCTATGTTGTTAACTTCTTAATTGTACTTGATCTTCCTTACACGACATAGTCAACTCTCTCCAAATTGAGAGCATAGTTGATACACAGAAAGTTAACCCCTCATAGAAGCACCGAGAGATACTTTACCAATTAGAAGGAATTGAGATCATCAAAGAACTTTTTCATATTGCTCTTGAAAAATTTGCTGAGATTCAATCACAAGTGTAAGAGTCATCTTTTCCAAAGGCACCTTCTTGATCATCCACTTAATGCTTGTGCTAGGCATCATCTAATTTGATCTTCGTTCCTAACATCTGACAAGGTCATGTTCTTCTAAGAGGGAGAATAATGCAGTAGAAGAATTTGGGATTTAGTTTTAGCGTTATTTTTTAATTTGGAGTTTTATATCTGTAAAAGTTGTTTAAGATTTAAAATGTTTATTCTATTCCATTAGGATAAATTAGACCCCTTTTTTGGAAAAATGGTTAAGAAGAGAGAACTCTTTAATTATTCTACAAAAGGAGCCCTAACAACTAACATCACGACCACCACCACCACCCTCTCTCTTTTGGTTTAATAAATGTTCTCATGGTATGTTTTTGTCTAAGAGATATATCCGTGCTCATGTTGCATCAATAATCTATCTAGATAATACCTTGCTTCATCTTATTTTCAAGTCAATTGTTCAGTAAAAACACCTGAAAACATAACAAGCATCAAGGAAGAAAATTAATAATCAGAAGATACAGACTTCTTACAGTGTTGAAGAAGAGCCTATCATGTGAAGTCTTATCGTCCCAAATAAGTAAGCAGACTCGAACACCCTCCTGCGACTTGTACTTCAGCAAATTCCCCAAAGTAAGCTTCCCTGCTTCTGGCAATGGCCTGGTTGGCTCCCTTACCAGCTTCACTTTGTCATAGAGTGACCAGCCAACAATATAAATTAAATGATGAGCCTCAAGGATTGCATGACATAAGTCTTCCCAACACTTCTCATGCTTGAACACCGTCCCTCCATCCAATTTAATCTCAGGGAGCTCTCCCTCCTTAACATGTGCGTCCTGGTAGAGAGTTAGTTTTCCGCCTTTTCTCACATGGAAGTAAGCGTCCCTCACCCCTAATTGTTCTGGATCACCGGGGATACTATGACTGTACATTGGATTGTTTTCCACAGGGGTAAATAAAAAGGAAACGTAGAGAGCGGAGTCTGGCTTCGGTGGAAACCCGGATGACCCGATGATTGGGAGCCACCCCTCAAAGGGCCTACCAGTGGCGACAATGGCGGCAGATACAGAGGCAGTCCCTATAACCTCAGCACCAAATACGTCATTGTCCTTAACCTGGAACTCGACCCGCTCAGCGTTGTGAGCGAGCGGGATTCTGAAGCGCTCGCTCCACACGGGGTCCTGGGAGTTGGGAATGACGCGGGTGCGAGCGACAGTGGCGCCGCAGATGCATACGGTAGTATACGGGTCGCTGGTGATGATCTTAGAGTGGTGGGAGCGATCGACGCCATTGGAGGGGCCCCGGGGGAAGGGGAGGCCGCAGCAGCCGAAGCAACGGCGAAGGCGCTCGGAAAAGAGGTCCATGTTGGGGAGGTCACGGGCGCTTATTATGTTGAGGTCGAGGTCGCCGTGGAGGAGGACGGCCTTGTCCGTTGTCGAATCCATCGGAGTAGGGTTGGGGGCGATGGCGATGGAGATGGCAATGGTGACGACGAAGAGAAGAACTCATTGGAGGAGAAACTGAAAGTATAAGAGAACGAAAGCCCTAGTAGTGTAGAGAGAAGGGAGGAATTAGCTTCTTTTCTTGCGGCGGAGGAGGAGGTGGTGGTGGCGCTGGTTCTTAAAGTGAGTGTGAGGTCGCGGGAAAGAAGAGCCGCTGGCCCAAAAATATATAATAATCTGAGACGCCAATGGAAAGTTACGTGGGCCAGATCGCCTCGCCTAGGCCCTTGTTTACTTGGGTGGAAGGAAACAGTTGGCATGCTAATTCGATGGACTTTATTTCAACATAGCACATAGAATTATATCACCCTTCACTTCCATGAGGTGTTACATAAGAATTGTTCTCAAGAACTCCTGATAACATGTATCAGCCTATTTATGTTACACTAAAAACATGCATCGCATGTAACAAAAACGTCCTGTATATAATGCAGTATTAAACAGATTGTATCAAAAGTAGCTTGCATACAATACAGTATGAAACACCTTGTATCAAAAGTAGCTTGCATACAATACAGTATTAAACAGTTTGTATCAAAAATAGCTTACATATAATACACTATACAAAAACAACTCGGAAGTATCCTCTACTTACTGTATACACTAAATGCTCCAACACTAGAATAAAGTCTTTTCAAGATCTGTCCCATTGGAGGACTTATAGGGTTGTCTAAATTGTTTAAAACCCTAAGGGGAAAAAAGTCTTTTTGATGTATCAGCACAGCAATGAATAAACACATTGTTTCAATTTTGTAACTAGTTCATATTAGAGCTTGTATCTAAAATGATTGCCTTTCTTTAAACAGTAACCGACCTCCACCATTTGATGTAATCATCCTGTATGTGCTCTGATTTTATCTTACATCATAGTTTCTTATAAGCTCCATTAATTCCTTGTACTTCTTAAGCATGCGTGCATGTTCATCTTC
>JBBMKF010000002.1:5864051-5899388 GCA_037834155.1 Curcuma caesia | reverse complement strand
ACTGACTAGACCAACGCTTGAGCGCTTCTTCCGACTTGGTTAACCTAACCTGTCTTTTGACGCCCTTCTCACGCCCATAACATCACCTATACTTGATACGACATCAGACTGCATTATCATGCTACATTAATGAGATAGATGAGCTATCCGAGATATCATATGATGCATGTGTCCTTTTGGTGACAGCCTACCTGGCTAAGTGAGGAAATGAAGAGAGCAGAGTTAGTTGAGCACGACGTAAAACATTGAGGAGGCGTAGCATATATAGGCAACAAAAAGAGCTCGAGCCGAGGTCAGTTGAGACGACCTTGAGATTGAGGCGGGGCTTGATGTGGTGGGGAAGAGACTTGGTGGGGTGGCTTGGACTCAGAGCTCAAAGTCGGGTGTCAAATCGAAATCAAGCTTTGAGAGAGGTCGGGTGTGGGATCTCGAACTGAGCTGGATGCCGAGTCAGGCATTGGATCCTGATCTACGCTAGTCGCCGAGTCGGAGCCCGACCACTACCTTTCCAGAGTTAGGAGCATGAGTGCAAAATGAAGCCGAGGCGCGAGACCAAATCAGTCAACCCTGGAGTCAAGTTTTTTGTCCGATGTGTCATCTAATAGGATCGAATTTTGACTTCCTGAATCAAGGTATATCGATCCATAACACTTGAACAAAAGATGGAATCCGTCATCCCAGCGGTCCCACACGGTTGGCCTCACAACCATATGTGAAGAGGTAAATCGAAAAATTATAATTGACAATGACAAAAGAGAGCAAAGAGATAATATAATTAGCGATCTAGAATTAAATCAGAATATATATAACATTGGTACTTACTACTTGTCATCCCCCATCAAAAATCATTAATAATTGATGTGGTTTAGTGATAAAATACTAAAAAAAAATTAAGATTCGAATTTAGTATACGGATATTTTAAAAGTTAATTTTGAAATATGTATAAAATATATTTTAAATTTATTTAATAAATGAATTAAAAAGAAGATCATCTATCTATTATCTATTATTAGGATTAATTGCATATTTAAATTATAAAAAAAAGGAACAACTACCGTAATTTGGTAAAACCAAACTCTCCCATGCATCTTTCGTCATCGTCAATATATCCTCAGCCAACCCATGAGGATTATCCCCTGGCCACGACCCCACGGATCACATTTATTAATGCAGCCTGGCTCGTTAGGACCCCATTAGGTGACACCGGTATGACCAGATATAAACAAATCATGGCTACAGAAAGCACCAAACCACATAAAACAAAAAGAATGCAAATCATTTCGCATTCCACGCCTTCACCTTCTCCACTCCTCTCTCTCTCTCTCTCTCCCTCTATTTTATTATTCGCATTCTCTTGCCGCCAGGTCTCACCCAAAAGACATCCATCCGATTGAGGCAGAGCGGTAGTGTTGATGGTGGTGAAGAGACGGCCTTCGCTCCTCTTCCGCCACCTGTTCGTCCTCCTCCTAATGGCCGTCACTTCCTTCCTCCCTGCCGCCGCCACCTCCGACAGCCACCTCCTCCGCCGCGACCCAACCAAGAATAAGAAGAAGAAGAAGAAGAGGACGCCACCGCCTCCCCCTTCCAGATCTATCCCTCCGCCCTCCTCCTCCTCCTCCTCTTCCTCCTCGTCGTCATGGGAGCAGTTCAAGAGCCTGCTTACCTGCCGCTCCGCGGTGGCGCACGTCCACGATCCGGCGTCGCGGCTCGGCCGCGCCGTCTGCGGGTCGTCCATCTGTGCCTTCCGCGACGTCGTGCACGGCAACACCCGCATCGTCCACCGCTCCGATACCGACCTCTCCTCCGACGCGAGTTCCGTCACACAGAACGAGACCGCACCGCTGGCGCGCTCAGCCCGCCACCGGCCGCCGCCTCCGGCGGCGTCGCTTGGCTGCCGCGGAGGCGGATACTATTCCTCGCTCCCCAAGCTCTCCGGCTGCTACGAGTGGCACGCCGTCTCCGTCGACTCATTTTCCAGGTACATTCTCCAACAACGAGCCCGCACTAATCTATCCATTTTTTTCTGAAAAGAGAAATCGATCCTAATGTGCTAATTAGGGGGTATCCAAGGCCGAGAACGATGCTGTGCGCTTGCGCCGAGTGCGGCGAGGTGTTCACGAAGCCTGAAACCCTAGAATTGCATCAAATTACACGACACGGAGGTACAATCAAACTGGTAGATGAAGCGTTAATGTCTGAATTGTTTGAATCATGTTGAAGAGCCGAGTTTTTAGATTAAATATGTTTTTTATTTTATAAATTACTTTTAGTGAAAAAGAAAAAAGAATACTTGCAATGATGATACTTGCAGTGTCGGAGTTGGGGCCCGATGATTCGGGACGCAACATCGTGGAGATAATCTTCAAGTCCAGCTGGCTGAAAAGGGACCGTCCGATCCCTAAGATCGAGCGCATCCTCAAGGTCCATAACACTGCCCGGACCGTCGCGCGCTTCGAGGACTACCGCGCCGCCGTCAAATCCCGCGCCCTCCCGCACTCCGCCGCCAGTGGCGCCGCTCGCCACCACCACCATCCCTCCCGCTGCGCGGCCGATGGAAACGAGCTCCTCCGCTTCCACTGCACCTCCCTCTCCTGCCCCCTTGGCGCCCGTGGCTCCACCTCGCTCTGCTCCAATACCGGCGGCGCCGCTTCCTCCGCCGTCGCCTGCGGCGTCTGCGCCATCATCCGCCACGGCTTCGCGCGGGCGAACCACCCGCATGGCGTGCGGACGACCGCCAGCAGCGGGCGCGCGCACGATTGCGGCCCCTCCTCCGGCGCCGCGGAGGACCGACTGCGGACCATGCTCGTGTGCCGCGTCATCGCCGGGCGAGTGAAGCGCCCGGGCGACGACCCGGCGGCGGAGGACGCTTACGACTCGGTGGCCGTGCCCGACGGAGCCGGCGCGTACGGCAACCTGGAGGAGCTGCTGGTGACCAATCCGAAGGCCATCCTCCCATGCTTCGTCGTCATCTATCGGGCCCTCGATCGGGACAATCAATCCACCGTAAAAGAAAAATCACTAAATGAGCAAGTAAATTACTAAATGTCACAAATATTTTTATTTAATGTTGGCGTGTTCCAAGGCTAGAGAAAAATCGAAAGGGTTGCCCACCCTCTTGTCTCCAAAGTCCAAAGTCTTCATCTTGATATACTAAAATTATGTCTATAAGGTCGAAAGCTTATTATTCGTGACCAATGAATATATTATTGGGTGAGTACGATCGAAATTTATTTTAATACAACTTAATTATAATTTATAGAAGTAGATGATGCAATGCATGGAGTAAGTAAGGTGATCTAGCTTGCATTGCTGGCCATTTAGCTTCTGTCTCCTGATCTGGAAGCCTTCCCCCTTTTCCCGCTTGTTTTCATATGGATTCTGGATCGATGAGAGTGCAATTAGGCTTGTAGTTGCAGGCACACTTACATTATAATACTCTTCCACATTGAGTTCTAGGTAGATGCCGCCAACTGCAATGACTAACTCGAACACTTGGAAGATTAGTTTTATGCTTATATATTGAATCATTGCACTTGTCCTTACGATGAGTATGGAGTATCTTCGACAAATTTATTTCCATTCCATCTTTGAATTGAGGTGAGCTACAGTTCATTCCAGCAACTGACCAGAGTTACCTGAGACTGAAACATCCTTCTAATGCATTACTCATACAAGATTAATAAGCATGGAGCATCCCCACAATTTGAAAAATTGTGATTCAATTTTTATATAAACAAAAAGCCTCTCCTAAAATCCTACAAAAATAACTTGTTGTTTCTTACTGTAATTCATGCACGATTATTGTTCATATCTGGATGAAACATAGTTCTTGTTCCCAAAACAAAAACGTAACTTTCTTCAGTGAAATCTTAACAAGGTACTCGTGCCAGTTACCATAACTCATAGCTCTTCAGTTGGGAAACGAACATAAGTGGATGATTATTTTACTCGATTCACATGGCCAATGAGTTGAATGGCGCATTCGAAGTTTCTTGAACGCCACTCACGCATCCACCGAGGCAGCCTCCCTCCGCTGGGATTCGCCAGCACTGAAAAATAGGGAAGACCTTGGGCACTGAACCACCCATCAAAGCTGCAGTTTCTCCAGCCAATCTGTGCTTTCTATTTTAAAAGTTGGATCACACCAGCAGGCAATTTGTGAGCTTAAAAATGAAACTTTTTCTTAATCCTTTAAAGGGCTGTAGGATTAAAAGAATTAGAGGTGGTTAAAAAATTAAATAGGGCGGAGGATCAACTTCAGATACTTTTTTAGAATATCCACGGATGCTCTAACGGAGTGTTACAATACTTTATTGGTGTTAAACATCATTGTGTTGAACGTATTCAAACAATTGAATATGTTCAATTAAAAGTGAGATGGACAAGATAAGAGGATGATCCACTCCCCTTGTATTTTTTATTTTTTAATTATATTTATTAAAATGGTGAGTTTTAATGGTTATTTTAAAATTGAATAAAATTTTTAATATTTTTTTTTTAAAATAGTAAAATTATTATTTAAAAAAATAATTTTAATATTTTAAAATATATTTATTTAATATGATATATTTTTAAGATTATTGAGTGAACGGTGGGATCCATAAATAATGAGTGTTAATATTAAAAGAAATATAGGTAAAAGAGATATGTTATTATAATGAGTATGTTGTAGTGAACCACATTCTTTTTAATAAAATTGAGGGTGTTATAATGGGAATGGATTGTATTAGAGCATCCGCATTGATGTTAATAAGTATTATAACACTCAAATGGTGTTATAATTAATATGGATGAATGTTAATTATAACACTCACAAATACATTAACGTTTAATTCTTTGAATGCAGTTAATGAGCAAAATTCAAATTTTTTTAAAGAGGTGTTAATGTATTTATTTATTTAATATAAAATAATAATAAAACGAATGAGTGGATATTGAAACTCTTAAATTAATAATGAGTGTTAATGTTAAAATAAATATAAGTATGTATTAATAAAATGAAAGTATTAATAATATAATGAGTATGTGATATATGAGTTTTGTATTTTTTGAAAATATGAAATATTAATGTTCAAACTAATACGGATGCTTTTATGAATTTGGTTACATCCGTCCATCTACCATCTCGATAATAATTTAGTTTACGGGTGCATATTAAAAATTTAGAATATTTAATTGTCCCATTCTCTTTCCTTTAAGTTGTCATTTGTTACTTCTTAACCACTTTGCCCTCAAAATAATATATATTTCCTCATCTACTTTCTAGACTTGACACTCTAGTGGTCCCTAGCAAGGCATCGAGACTAGCTAATAATTGGTTAGCGCAGGGTAGTTGCTACCATGAGACTTTGGGTTCGATTCCTGCGTAAATTAAAAGCCCTCCCTTGCGCTAACAATGATGAGAAAAAGGTCAAAATGACCGTCCGTGATTTACTCTCTCTGGACACTTATGGGGCCGGGACCAGAGGGCCGCTAAGGTGACAGTTCCACCTTTTGCTACCATGAGACTAGCTAATAATTTATACGAAAGCCATTTGCAACATGATTGTTGTTCAACATAATCTCTTTATCATTTTATATCATGACATGCCCTTAAAATTAACTCAAGTCAGTATCCCTCCTAATAGGCCTGCACATCCAAATATCCACTTGATACAATCATGATGACTAGTGACCAATCTGAGAACACTCCTGTTTTACTATAAGTAGTTTTAAGTCAAATGGTCATTGATTAAATTAAATATTCGACATGTTTCCTTTAATAAGAGTGGTAAGCTCTTTGTTAATTACTCAATCTTCATAATGTCATCAACGTAGCTAAGCACAAGTGTGTGTGCAACTCTTTTAAGGGATAAAATGCAAAACAAGAGTATGTAATCCTCTTAAGAAATGAGGAGTAACTTCAATTCTAAGAACCAACAATTACACTTGTTTACATGAAATCTTATAGACACTTGTTTACAAGACACTAACATTGTCTTGTGCTTTAGAATCATTTCATGATCTCTATTAATTTATCTCTACTAGAATATACCAATTACATAAGATAACAAAAACATAGATAAAACATATTTTCATTATATAGGGATGATGATGCATTATCTCTCTGTTGGGATATGAATAATGATGGAGCCAGAAAATTTATAACCTCTGGGCTAATTCCAATTTGAACGAAAGTCTCTGAGCTATCCTCCTCTTTTATCTCTATTTTTTTTTTCCACAGTAAATTTCCTTTTCAAGCCCGTTAGACCCCGAACTAAAGTCGAGTAGGACAAAGCTTGGCTCCGCTCTTGGATATGAAGAAATATGATTTATCTTTTCACAGATGATCATATGGTCGATCGTGTGAGGCCACTGAGATGATAGATTCTACTGAAAAAAGGGAATATGAAAAAATACAATATAAAGAAAAAAATGTATAAAAAATTGTTTGAGATAAATTAGAAAAATGCATGGCAATCCTTCCTTTATTTGACGGAGTCGTTTGGAAATTTGGAACTTGAAAGTCTGACTTGGAACTAAATTTCTGTCTCGGGTCCAGATTGGAAGCGGATCGAGCGATAAGAAGACGTATCGGTCTGAGCGAAGATATCGCGCTTGCTCGTCTCCAGCGGCCGACGACGATATGGTAAAACTCTTCTTCCCCCCGTCGTCTTTCTTAGATCTTGTTCTGATCGCGTCGAAACGGTCGGATGGGAGCAGATCCGATTCATTCTGCTGCAGAACCGGCAGGGGAAGACGCGTCTGGCCAAGTACTACGTACCCCTCGAGGATTCTGAGAAGCACAAAGTCGAATACGAGGTCTGTTTCTTTGTTATTGCTGTCTCCTCCTCATCTAATTTCTTCCTCGAAAGGAACTTTGACGTCTGGTTGGTCCCTAGGTTCATCGGTTGGTGGTCAATAGGGATCCCAAATTCACCAATTTCGTTGAGGTACACTCTTTCCTGTTAGCAATTTTATACTTTATGAGGCTTTGGACAGTTCTGTTTATCGTTTTTACGACCTGTGATTTGGGATCTATCATATGAATGCATCGTTATTATGGATCTGTCTCACCGTCGGAGACAGAAGCATATGGCATTATTCATCTCTTGAACAGCACGCTTACCCTCAAACACAAACTTGGAATTTCTTTTCATATATTCCTGTTGCTTCTTGGGTAACTATGCCCATAACAATCTAGGATTTGGGGTGGATGGAGGAGAGGGCGAGGGGCAAGCGAAAGCCAAGTTGATCTTGATGTAATCTACGATTTGGGGTTTGGGGACACATGTAGGGTTTCTTTAAAATTCAAAATTTTATGTTTTAAATTTCTTCAATTTTATTGCGTTGTAATAGTTGTTTAGTCTTCCAAAATTTTTTGGGATAAACTAGGTTGATGTTTTACAAAGAGTTAGTCTTATTTCAAGTTTATGAAAAGAGTTAGGATATCATATACTTGATTATCTTAGCAAATAATATTATTTTTCCTCTTTGTTCGTTGAGAGTTGAGTTTTTTGTTACATGATTTGTTTGTGTTGCATCATGTCCTCTTGGCCGATGGTGCCTAGAGAGTAAAAGGAGAGGGAGAAAAATGGATGTTTGGGTAGAAGGAAAAAAAGAATATATGTTTGGGTCAGGAGTTTGTATCAAATGAGAAGGAAGATGGAAGGCACATGTAACAAGTCAGGAACACCCTGGATGTGGATGCCTCTAAGAGAAGATCTGGCCTGGATGTTTGAGTTTGGCCTCATTTCTTCTGCAAGTTTTCTTTTCAATACTTTGATTCTCTAGATGGATGCTTTGACTATGATAACAAGTTGTTAGGAACATCAAGGAACATAACAACTGATGAGGATAGTTAGCTTTTTAAAGAGTAGAAAAGAAAAATGATCATCTAGGAAGAGTATAAAGGTGTAGAGTGGATAGAGGAGAAGTGGAAATATTTGTTCTAAAACATGTTTGATTCTTCCTTTATGTTAGAACATTACATTAGTATGACCAACTCTTATAGCTTTGGCTTACTCTTTATTTGAATCTCTCTGGATAAAAACAAACCAATTATATAATCCATCTATTCTAATATGTTTGGTCCATAGTAAACCAACTCTAAATTAAAACTAGTTGCTATAATTTAAAATATAACTAAAACTAAACATAATTATTTATTCTCTGCTGGTGTGGAGTTCCTCGCATGGTAGATAATCACATGACACTTTTATTATCTGAGAAATGGTTAGTAAAGTTTAGGTTTTGGTAAATTTATCTTTGTATTGATTTGGTGTATGGGTACCCAAATCATTATTTCAGGGCCAAAGTAGGAATTAACATAGTTAGCTAGATAGATATGCAGCCTATCTGACTAGAAAAGATTGCAAATTGTCGAATTCCTTGGTGATAAGGCAAGACACACTTCTCCTCAAAGACCCTTACTGAATAATATATTATATTACTAACATTCGACAGAAAAGTCCTTATTTATGATTGTGTTCCCTAGAAATATTCTTATTAATATCAGCTTATGGATGCTTAGCTTCTATGCATTATTTAATAATTGAAATATCATTTGTAGGTTTAAATGATGGAAAGATGGCTGCTATGACTAGTCATGCTTTATGATCAGTGTTAGATGCTTAAAAATAACTAATAAAAAGCTTACTGTGGTAGGGATAAGAATGTTGAGATGACTGAGATTTCTAGGAAAGATATGATAAAAAAAATGATGACATTTGCAAATGGACCCGGTAGATCAAATATGAGAGGAAAGAAATTAAGTTGTATACACATATTTAAAGACTATTTATAACTTTCTTACTTGCACAAGTTGGATTAACTATACCTGAATGCATTAGGGGCAATGAAGAACAAGGAAACATATACTTAACATACTCAAAAGTGACCTTAGTAACATTAGTGTTAAAATCTGTATAACCATACTGAAATAGTAGAAATATATGACTTGTTGATGTTGAAATATATGACTTGTTGATGTTTTTTGCCTTAATATTAATAACATTTGAACGGATAGCGAGTTCATGAAGCACAATGTGGAAAATTACTCTACATGTCATGCTTTATTTCAATAGAACAAAAATAAAGTATGTTTCTTTGATCCTTTTCCAATTTCTTGTGATTTCTTTTCCTTTTTCTTGGGAAGTTATCATTGAACTAAAGACATTTAATTTCAGTTCAACTAGAATTTTGAATTCTTAATTCCCTTTCATTCTTTGTTTCTGAGTTCTAATTACCATGGCACGTGTTTTGAATAACAGATAACAGATTATGTATCTTTAAAAGTCTTAGGCATGCATAATGCATGCTGTTAAAATTCATTTTTATGGTATATGAAAAATGGGTGTAAACAAGAATGACAGCTTGTGGCCAATATAAGCATGAATCTCATCAACAAATCATGAAGGTATCTGTGTCAATAAAACTGTGAATTTTTTTTTCTTTCAAAAAACTTCTACAAATGTTTAATGCTTATGACCATGTGAAAACATGGATATGGGCATGAGACATTGAATCAGTAATAATACATGTGACCTACAGAACTTGAAATTTGGAACTGTGGTTATATCACATCCATAACTGTTATGAGATTGTAATAAGATTTGGAATTGTGGCATGGATCACCTGTGATTTCTTTTTGGCAAGTATATTTGTTCATGATATTGGTGTCACTCATGCATGTTTCTTTGTGCAGTTCCGCACTCACAAAGTTATTTATAGAAGATATGCAGGACTCTTCTTTTCACTGTGTGTTGATATCACTGATAATGAGTTAGCATACTTGGAGTGCATCCATCTATTTGTGGAGATTCTCGATCATTTCTTCAGCAATGTTTGTGAACTAGATTTGGTGTTTAACTTCCACAAGGTTAAAATCCTATATCTGAATTTCTTTTTGTCTTGACAACTGAATTAAATTCCTGTATTTGTTCAGTATGTCCGATCAGTCATTTCTTTATTTTTTCATTTGGTCTGCATTCAACATTTCCTTTTCCGGCTGAAGCTTCATCTTCAACCTAGAAATATGGTAGTTTGTTTTATCACCATTTTGTTTTGAATTTTGCATCTGTTTGTTGCATGCACAAGTTTATTCATATTTTTTATATTCTTTTTTTTGAAATTTCAAATTGTGCCTATTCTAATCTTATATGTAACCAAAATAACTTGATGTCTTTCTAAAATAATGTTTCCATGAGTTGTTCCAATTTTTGTTTCCTTATCTGGCCAAAATTTAGTGGATTTTCAAGTCCTATAAAGACCCTTTTATAATAATTCAATCATTGGTATTAATTCTTGAATATGCCAATTATGGAGGTTAAGATCTGGATCCAAGAATCAGGCAAACTTCAACATGGGAAGTTGGTAAATTCCACTAAATATTCATTTTGCAGTGAATCCTAGCATTAAACCAGTACATGTACATGGTTGTTGGACTACATTTTCCTCCTATTTCATCCTAGTCAACATGCAAACAAAAACTTAGTTTGTGTTTTGGATTTCCTATGAGACCTCTTTCCTACCATGTGCTTCTAATTGGTCCTTGCTAACAGTAGATCAAAATCCTAGTTTGGCATTCTAGGTTTCCTATGGGATACCTATTTCTTAAATAGTTTTAATTAGCTCTGAATGATAGTTTACCATATAATAGTATTGATATTTACTAACTGAATGTTCTCAACAAAGTAATTCCATGACAAGAAAAGTGAACTGCAAACCTAAGCAAACTCCCTTTTTTTGAATAAGTTTAGCTTTTCCACAGGTCATCAAGTCCATGATTAGCAGTACATGCTGTAACTTCTATATAGCCTAACATTGTGGAACTAATCAAAGATGAAATTCCAGAAATTGAGTGTGCTTGTTACAATTCTATGCTGACAACTTATATATATATTTCACCTGATGTATATACATTCTTTTTCAGGTTTATCTAATATTGGATGAGTTTATTCTTGCTGGAGAGATTCAAGAAACAAGCAAGAGGGTTAGTCATTGTTAAATTCATCTCTTTTTTTTTTAAAGATTGCTATGCATCAACAGTATTGCTTCTATCTAAGTTAAAGCTTTGATATGTCCTTCCTGTTGAGCATGGTTTTAAAACATTCATGGTATTCACCAATAGAGGTGAAGTGTCAGTCCCAAACCCAAATGAACACGATTAATGGGGTTGTGTTAAATCTTGGCAAGCAACCTAAATTAGTAACTAAACATTGAATTGAATATGTGACAGACTAGTAATGTAGATTAAATAGATTCCAGTGGCAGGATAAGATTTGGGACTACTGGAGCTTCTTGTCGTGTTCACCAATCTAGTTTAACCTGATGTCTATTACCATTGACCTGTTATTTTTCATTGATTGGTTGGTATGGTTAGAGTGCTTAGGTATATCTAATAATAAAATGTTTATGTACTAATTTGTGCCTGATGCATGTTTGAACTTTCCTTCTGTCGCTTTTTCTTGGATAATGTCAAAAAAAAAAAAAAAACTGATTACAGCTCAATCCCAATCACAATTGTGCATCGCATAATCATATTTTCTTTTTCTTTGTCTGTATCCGGTCTGTAGGATGGTACATGCAAGCAATTAGCTTCTTCAACAATAACATTTGATTTATTTTAAATGTAGTGGGCCAGGAACAACTTTTTGAATTTGAGAAGTACATAGAAATACCCTGAGCGCAAAACGTAACAGAAAAGACAAATTGCCTACTGAATAATTATTTGTGTTATTTTAGGCTTCCACATATGACGATGATAATTTTCAGAAAATTTTCTAGTAACATGACTCAGCCATTCTGTTTCACCCATATATACATCTTGGGACAATCTGGTAGTTAATAACTCTTGTAATAATTCTTTTTTGTTGTTTATAATGTGGTTTTTTCCCCTGTCTTTTCATCATGCAGGCAATTATTGAGAGGATGGGTGAATTGGAAAAACAGGAATGAGAACCGTCCATGCAACATTTCACACGATGGCATAAATCGCTAGAGCTGGATCCTCAGCAGCAAATTATTAGTATGTTTTCAGGAAGAAAAACGGCGTCTTGTTGAACAGTTAGGCCATCGTTGTTTTAATTCGTTTTGTATTCCAGCAAATTGCGAGGATATGTAATTACCAGACATATTTTGGCAGCCTTAGATATATGAGTGTTTGGTGGTTGGACCATGATTTAACAATTTTACATCAATTGCATACGTTGACTTGAATTATGATTGCCCTAATAGATCTCAGAGTCACTTCTCAAAAGATGCAAAATGTTTCGCTGAGTGTTTGATCTTTACCCTGCAAAAAGTTACTGTGCTAGAGCATAATCTCCAATGATTTATCCTCTTTCAAAACGCATGAGACCGTCCCGAAAGAATGACTCTGACGGCTGCATCTTTTACCCCAATGGCCACGTGATAATTTCAAGAATGCAATCGAACCAACTAGCCCGAGCAAAGTGTCCAGCCAGCCTAACTAGCCCGACCTAGGGGAAATTAATTTTCCTTTATGATTTAAACACAAATACTATTTTCGACAAACAAATAGAGCTCGAGGCTGATCAACAGATCATGCTGATAATCTAAGTTAGCTGGACCATTTCGATGCATTATAACTTATAAGGAGAGTATGTAGATAGAAAAATCCAGAAGCAATTACTAACACTAAAAGTGAGTTTAAATTACCCACAGAGCATGTAAATGTAGTGGAGTAAATAAGCGACAATCACCATTGCAGCTAATGTGTTAGCCTTGCATCTAATGTATTAGCTTGAAGCTCTTGGTTTTTTGGCTATCTTAGACAAAACGAAATCATCATCATCATCATCATCTTCTTCTTCTTCTTCTTGGAAGCCCCTAGCCTTCCGCTTCCTTGAAACTTTCATTTCCGTTTTCTGGACAGTTTTCTGCAGTTTTTTAGCTGTGCCATTTCGTGTCACCTCAGCAGAGGCAGCCTTTACCGGTGACCTAAGCTTCTGCTGTTGGTTCTTCTTGAGCTTATTCTCATACACCTTCTTAGCTTGGTCCAATGGAAGCAAGCCCCACTCCATCATCCTGCATTAAAAAAAACAAAGCCAAATTCCTCAGAACAAGAGAGGAATACGTAATAAAATGCACTCTATATCATGAAAATTCAACTCAGTGTTCATCAAGCAAAGTGATTACACAGTTGCAGGAGCAAGTATGTTTTCACAAACTTGCTACCCAGTTTATTGGTCTAATTTGATATTGATGTTTAGAGTGGTCAACAATAGTGCATAAGGCAGAAATTTTCTTCATCCACGTTAAGGTTCTTTCATATGAATCCAAAAGAAGTTTTTGTCAAATACAAGGAGAAATGAACTAGTTGTGCCAGTCTAGTTCTTGAATGACATTTTGAGATAATGGTACATACAATAGCATAGCCCAGTAGTTATAAGGTTTTTTAAATTCTATGCTCGTAATAATTATGTACGTGTTTCTTCTTGAGAAACATTTAGGCATCTACGCATAGGCTTGATGGCATTAGAGTAACATTTTTTTTCATAATATATTATTCTACTTATCGTGCAATCTAAAAAAAAAAATATGTCCCAACTATTTGCTGTTGATACCCCACCCATGAAGACATTGTAGATCTCTAAGCCACTAAAAATGCTCAAGGTCATATGTGAGACTTATTTGGAAAAGGCTTCTGAATATGTCTACTCAAGTTTTTTAATGCCAAACTAATACTTGAATCTTGACTATAAATCAAGAAATAGTAGCGGTTGGTTCAAACGATTTTGATAATCACCCTTATTTGGCTAATATCAATTAAAAAATGCAGTATGCCACCATAATTACTGCAATCACTGCCAAAATTGTAATGCATACTATACTTGCAATAGTATCACCCTACTAAATCATTATAATAATTATGATAATTTAAAAATGCAATATACCAAGTGATTAAATCAGTAGGTGATTTGGTGACTTAAATAAACCAGTATGGATGATTCTGGATTAGGCAAAGCAATTGATGTAAAACATCATTAACATTGTTTATCAATCAACACATGCACGCATGCACATGTGCACATACTCATGTAAGCACGTACGGACACACATACATCCACAAATACAGCTAATAATAACAGTTAGAATACATATCTTGTTGTTATCCATATAATTCCCAACAGAAGTACCGGAAACAATCTCAAGAACCTTTTTATAAAAAGCATGATTAGTAATGTGTTCAATAAGAGAGCTCACAAACTCTTATTGGTTTTACCCAGAATGCCTAAGAGGACGCAAGGCA
This sequence comes from Curcuma caesia, assembly GCA_037834155.1. Taxonomy (NCBI): domain Eukaryota; kingdom Viridiplantae; phylum Streptophyta; class Magnoliopsida; order Zingiberales; family Zingiberaceae; genus Curcuma; species Curcuma caesia. Next base: position 5,885,133 of record JBBMKF010000002.1, on the reverse strand, counting down.
CTGAGAAAATGATCACTAAAGGGAAGTTTCTTAATTTAAACTAGCAAGCAAGTCCATAAATAAACAAGATAATAAGCATTTGGAACCATATTTGTCAAGTATAGAACTATTAGAAACAATTGTGCCTTAACACTTGTATCCACAATCATGTTGGATACTTTGTATCCAAGTCGAAGTGTGATAGTTGAAGAGTATGGCACAAGAAATTGATACCTATGCATCTCCATTTTTCAAGATCAAACAAAAGTACATCCTAAAGCACAACATATTGTATGACCTACAAATCTAATGCTAAGTGAAGAAACTTAACACCAAATAAATGAATCACCAACAAAAGGTAACCTGCAAATAAGTTTTAAGAGGCAAAGTATGTTTCTAGAAGACCAAGAAGTGAAAAGGAATACAAAGCAACACACGTTAGGGCATCTCCAACGGTCAGAGCTCTAAATGAGCTTTCTTGTGGCCCCCAATATGCCACATCAATAGGATAAGACCTACTACTCTCTCCACTATCAAAAACCTCTCAACAATATTTTTGTGGGCCCTACACTATCAAATCACACCTCTTCATTCTCAATTTTGAGAGAAAAGAACAGCTTTGAATTTCACTACCACTCTTAAAATAAAAACCTCAAACTTCATGTCCACAATGGTTCGAGTTTTTTTGTTCAGCTTTTTGATTTCACAAATCTCTCCAAAAACCTTGCATTGGAGATGCATGGCTAGAAACATTAATGACTAGCATTATGTGCATAAGTGCATTAAACAAAGGCATTGTATCATCATCATAGTTGAATCATGTTTATCCTCACATTTTGTAGTTTGCTAAATGAATCTTATCCCTCAATTGAATTCTATGCAAGGCAATATCATTAAACAAAGGCATTATATATATACTTTCAGTAGGATCCAAAAGAAAGCAAATAGAAGAAAAGCATCCTTTCATGCAAGAAATAGCATAGAACTAACCATAGTGCAGCCATTTCACTTCCTGGAACCTGATTGTAAAGTGATTCATAGAACATTCGCAAAGGATCTCTCTGCAGCAACAGAAGACAAAAAAAGAGCAAATTATCCTAAATCAGAAACCCTAAAGTTAATCTACAGTCTATTTCTCTTCAATGAACAAATGGTTCAAACACAGGGAAAGAAAGGAACCATACTTCCTCCGGCTGGTCGTGCTTCTGCCCTGGTAAATCATACACCTTTCTACCCTTTACCTTTCCATCAGCAACGGAACCCTTCTTCCCAACTGCTTTTTTCTCCACCTCTTTAATCCTCTTCCTCTTCTTTTTTTCCTTCTTCTCCTTCAAAGCACAACGACGCAATCAACGATACATCAGGGAAGCCAAAACTTCAAACGTTATGCACAAATAATGAACCAAAATGAGAGCCAAATAAACCTTCACATCCTCATTTTCTGAATCATCCGCTTCACTCGTCTTTACTCGGGAAACACTCTTCACATTCTTCTTCTCCTCTTCCCTCTTCTTTATCTAGGAAAAATGAATCATCCTTCATTAAACAACTACATAGATAGCACAGTCAAAAGATTTTTTTTCCGCCCCACAAAAAGAATAAAAGGAAACCAGAAAACCTACCTTCTTGTCATCTGTCTGCTCGAAAATTTCCTCTTTCTTGACCTTTGAAGTGGCGTTTTTGGATTTCTTTACTCTGGATTTGGAGAGAGGAACATTATCTTGATCCTCGTCGTCTTCTGCGCCGTTGCTCGGCTCCTCCTCCTTCACCATTTTAGCATTGGAAAAAGCGGAAAGAGGGACGTCGTCGCAGGCGCCTTCCTCGTTCTTCAGTGATTTCGCAATCCCTTCCGCCATCTCTCGAAAGAAAATGGAGCAGAAGAAACAAAAGGGAAAGAGCACAAGCGATGCCCCTTCGAAGGATAATAAGAAGCGGCTTGACAGTGGAATGCCGAGGTCTCGACCGATGGATCTAGATCCGACGGACATGATGAGGACCAAGCATGAGTAAATAACTCTTGGGGCGAAAGCCAATGAATAAGGGCCAATTGGATATCGTATCGAGAAAAACTTTCATGCCCCGTTTACTTCGGAGGGCGGATGATATAAATGATGAATTACACGAACGGATCCACTTTTCTTTGTTTATTTACAAAAAAATATGGACACACTAATTTTAAATTCATCCGCCGATCAAATTTAGTTTTGAAACCAGTGCACAAACATGTCCCCAATCTATTGCCTCGATCACCAGGGCAAATATATATTAAATCAAAACCTGAGGGGCGGAATAAAAGTAACTACAATTAATTTGGGCAAATTGAAAATTTTCTTTCCGTTTCCCTTATAAAATCCCGCCATTTACCGTTCGACGGGCGCAGGGAAAATAGAGGACGGGAAGTGGGCGATGGCGATGGCGATGGCGGAGCAGGTGAAAGCATAGCACATACTCATCAAGCACCAGGGATCACGTCGCACGGCCTCATGGAAGGATCGCCACGGCCGTATCATCTCAGCTACCACCGGCGACGACGCCGTCAACCAGCTCCTTTCCCTTCGTGAGATAATTGTCTCCGGCGAGGCCCGCTTTCAGGACGTCTCGGCACGCTACTCCGATTGCAGCTCCGCCAAGCGCAGTGGCGATCTCGGTCTGTTATCTTTCCTATCCGCCCTTCCGTGCCTTCTCTAGGGTTACCTTACTGGACTTTTTTCTCCCCCACTTTTTTGGCCGTTTAGTATTTCTCTCCTTTTTTCTTTTTAATTTCCAATTTTATTTTGGTCTCTGCCTTGATTGGACCAACTTTCGAAGATAATCAACACCGACTATCTTCTTGGATGGATTCCCTTTTCTCCTTCCTTCGATCTATCGGGTTGATCATTTGTGATTTCCATAACCTCATATTTCTGTCTCCTCAAGGGTAAATTTATTATATGTATACTTCTTATATATGCCTTTTTCAACATACCTATTTAGTCTTTTAGGTTTAATGCCGGGGGTATTACGGATTTGATAGCTACATGGTAGTGTACAATTAAAGTTTAGAGCATTGGATCTTCTAGCGGTTGATGTTGATAATCTTTGTATATGGTTAGTTGGAAAATGATACTCCGTATAAGAGAATTTTATTTAGGAGATCTTTGCAGGACAAGATGGACAGTTTTGATAGTTTGGTGTGATGTTGGGGTTAATTGATGTATATTTCCATCCAAAAAATTATTCGTTCTTGGTGACTTTCTTTTTGTATAGTTAAGAAGAAACCAGAATTTTTACTAAATTTGCCATCATGTAACCAGGAGAAACCATCCTTTATCTATCTGTTCACTTATACTACCCGATATGAAAGTTTCTATATGAATGATTGCACTTGTGTACTAATTTTCATGAGAACAGGAAGAAATATAGGCTTAACATTTTAACTATTTAGGGTTAATTATATGAATCTCATAACCATTGAATTCTGTGTAAGATCATGCTGTTATTGCTTAGAAGTCATTTAGGTGTATATCAATTTATGTTGCTTGAAGTTTTCTCCCACTATCTATCAAACCTACAGGTATGTGTGAGGTGGATTCTGGATCTCCAATTAGCCTTATCTTCAATTGTAGTTAGTCTTAATTATCTAATTATACATTTTTTGGTCATGTTAGAAAATATATGCCATCTTAACATATTTCCTTGCTTTTATGGATACTTCCAATCCCGCATGAATAATATTGCTGTAAGATTATTAGAATATTTATCCTATCTTAGTATATTCCCTTCCTTTTTATAGCCACTCGCACTTTGCCTATATAGTATTGCTCTATGTCTATCCCTTTTGATAATTGCAAACATCTACTCCTGAATTCTCATTTTACTCTATTTTTTAATGCACTTGTTATGTGTTCTAATTTAAATTTTCCTTTTAGATTTTGAAGTCTTTTACTTGATCATGTGGACATCCATATATCATAGGTATTGTATGGTATTTCATGATCAACTGATATTTAAATCATTAGATGATTCATAAGAATTGTTGAGAATCAAATAATGTAATGCGAATAGAGAACTGCTTATTTGTTTTGAGAAAAAAAGTATATTTGTAATCAAAGTTCTGAAAAGTTTTAAATTATTTTTCATTAGAAAAATTATTGGCATATGTATAATAAAGCATACTAATAAAACTAGCTCATGGATAGTTTCATCTAAAAAAATTTTGAATTTTTTTAATGTATAGCCGTATAAACTAATTATCTGGATGCATAGGCAGCCAGGTCCTGTATATTGAAGCCTACAACATACAGGGAGCCACATGCTATATGCGATATGGTCTCTTGTTGCAAACTCCTAGGTGATATCTTTTTGAGATCATGTAATCAAATAACAAAAGGTAACATAGATATAGGTCGAGACATAGTCAACTGTCTATTCATTTGGTAGATGTATAGTTCATTTGTACTATTTGGACTTGATTTCATAGTGCACATAAAGGTAATTACTTGATTCTTTACTTTTGTTCTTTTGTAGTTGATTTCACAGTGCACATAAAGGTAACTACCCAATGCTTTACTTTTGTACTTTTATTTGGTTGATAGTTGGCGACATTGATTGATCTTGATACAGATTGGTTGATTTGAATCAAGCTCAGTCTAGGTCAATCTAATTCCTTGCGATTTCTCAAATGTCACTCCCAGGATCTTAGAAATCATGGTAATTAAGTGTGAAACTGTTGGAATTTGAGTGAATCAACCAAAATTGAGTGAGAATTCAGGAAATCAACCGAATTATAGCAAAATCACTTGATTTCGATCAATCTTTTCAATCTAAGGTTGTCAGGACTGAGATTCTATTTTGAAATGCAAAGGTGTTCGTAAGTTCCGATCATATGATTGGAGCACAGGATCCTAATATTCTACAAATTTAATATTAGAACTATATTTGACTTTTATCATTTATCACATGCATTAACTTTCAATATCTAGTACTAATCTAAATATTTTAAACATTCTAATATTGTGAAGGGTAAATCAAATTATTGAAATATAAATATAAGACAAATACTTTCAAATTTTAGTATTTGATATTTATATGGAAAGAAATAAGTTCTATAAGATGAATGATTGTTATAAGATGAATGATAATAGCAATAATAAAAGGAATTGTTCTACTTAGTAGGTAAAAATAATTTTATAAAACTGAAATGATTCTAAAATTCTGGCATGAAAATAAAAATATTTATTAGTATCAATACCAAATCTTTAAAATAATAAAATGTCTAATTGAACATTATCATGATTTCCTAGAATCTACTCCTCCCTGATGCTCAGTTGAACTCGGTTCCTTTGATTGCCCTTTGTTACGAGTCCTTATCCTGAGCTTTGCTTCCCACTCCTATATTCGTTTGCCCTGCCCTTTGAACACGTCATGGGGTTGGTTTCAGCTGGCACATGTTGTGATGAAAGGTATGCACTACTCAATGCTGGTGATAAATGTTTGGTATGGATGAGATATAGGTGAAACATGTATTTACTTCATATCGACCTTATTTCAATTTTAAGCCCATGGGCGGACTGTATGTTTTGCGCAAAGCAACACAAAATGAATGTTGAGGTTGTGCTTGTATGACTTTCATTTCAGATGTGGTGCAGCTGTTTTAGGTTACCATGTACTAAGGTGTAGCTTGATTTTAAAAATCATGCTTCAGTTACATGAATGTTGGATGCTAATGGGAAGTAAAGAGTAATCTGATTTAAAAAAGGAGATTGATTTGGCTTTTGGTAATAACTCTTTGCTTTGCTTGCAGGCTAACAGCGTAAGTTGATTTGTTCAAGCCAAGCCTTAACCAATTAATCCTGTTCTCTTTAATAACCCCACTGGTAGCCTAATTTTGTTTGAGAGAGAAAGGGAGAAAACCTCCATTTGTACTATTTGGACTTGGTTTCACAGTGCACGAAAAGAAAAGTTAGAAACTATTATCTGCTATGTTTTTGTTCTTATGGTCACTACTTTTTTATTCATATTTTTAGTTTAGTTGTTAAAGTTGGGTTACACCAAATTGCTCAAGTTGCTTTATTTCTTATGGGCTGCATTTTGCCAACCCTCAGTCATCTGATTGTGCCTTTGGAGGAAAATCTAGACTGATGCTCTCACTTAAATCACTTTGAATGATTTGTGAGAAACGCTTTCTTTCAATTCTTTTATAGACATTCTCCACGCCACTCGTGTTGGTTATATTCAAGTGTAAAGCAGACCGAAATAGAGTCATCTCCTCTAAACATGAGCAGTTTAGATGGGATTGTTTCGGCGCACTGTTTTTCTCACTTTTTTTATGATAGGAAAATATAAAATGATTTTGTTCGAAGTCATCCCTTCCACTGATTAATCATGGTCATCTTGCACACTGTTTGATATTTTGAAACGCCCCAGGTCGGTTTGGACGTGGACAAATGCAGAAGCCGTTCGAAGAAGCAACCTTTGTACTAGAAGTTGGCCAAATTAGCGACATCATCGATACCGACAGCGGTGTGCATATCATTCTGAGAACTGGTTAATGTTCCCAGGAATAATGGAACATTGAGTTCAAACTTGATTATGAAGATTTAAGCGACAATTTACACAGGATTAATAACTTGATGCTGAATGCTTTCGCTCTATATAAGGGCTTGTGGTATATTGTTATCATTTTTCTGCCCTAAACTCCTTTCAGCAAAATGATTGAAAAAAAATATTCGGTGCTCGCTTGGTTTGTTTTAGTACTCTATTATATACAAATGTGGACGATCCTTTTGTCACTAGAAATTGATAAATCCTTTCAGATAGTTCTCTTAGTTTTAATTTTGGTTGTTTTAGAATTACCTATTCATTGTTTTAACAGTCCAGGATATAAAATTTTGACCCTTGGTTGGAGCTCACTTATCCATTGCATTAAGTGCCTTTGAGTGCCAGATTACTGTGGGTCGAACCGCTTCATATTCAGCCTCGCTCGCCCCCGTCTGCCACCAGCCATGGCCTCATCCGTAGCACTTCCACCTCCCGCCTACTCAATCCGCTCGCTTCCTTCGCCACCTCCTCCTGCGCTCTCCGCCGCCGCATGGCTCGAAACCCTCCGCTCCCATGCCCGTGCCAACTCCTTCCACTCCGCCCTCGCTACTTATGTCAGCATGACCTCCGCGGGTGTCCCTCCAGACCACTTTGCCTTCCCCGCTGCCATCAAGGCTGCCGCTGGCATCCCCGACGCCTCCGTTGGCCGTCAACTCCACGCCGCCTCCGTCAAGCGCGGTTACCACACATCCCCCGTTACCGTCGCCAACACTCTCGTCAACATGTACGCTCGCTGCGGCGATCTTGACAGCGCCCTTCAGGTATTCGACCGTATACCCGAACGGGATCAGGTGTCTTGGAACTCCGCCATCGCTGCACTCTGCATGTTCGAGCTTTGGGAGCTCGCGCTTGAGGCCTTCCGGTCCTTTCAGGAGGAGGAATCCATGCCCCTGAGCTCCTTCGCCCTGGTCAGCGCCGCCCTTGCCTGCTCCAACCTTGACCAGGGCATCGGAATAAGGCTGGGCAAGCAACTCCATGGCTACGCCTTGCGCAATCAATCCTATTACAACGGGAAAAGATTCGCCTTCAATGCGCTTCTCGCAATGTATGCAAAGCTGAGAAGAGTGGACGACACAGTTACCCTCTTCGAGATATTCGACGATCGAGACATTGTCACTTGGAACACCATGATCAGCTCTCTCACACAAAATGATCGATTCGCGGAAGCGATTGTGGTCCTGCACGAGATGGTGCTCGCCGGAATTAAACCCGATGGAGTCACATTGTCCAGTGCCCTCCCTTCTTGTTCCTTCATGGAGATGTTGAACGCCGGTAAGGAGATCCATGCCTACGCCTTTAGGAACGACGAGCTGTTCCTGAACACCTTCGTCGCCAGTGCTTTGGTCGATATGTATTGCAACTTTGGATTGGTTGAGAGGGCTCGCGTGGTGTTCGATAAAATACTCAAGAGAAGGATTGGCCTTTGGAATGCTATGATTTCTGGCTATGCTCAGAATATGCTCGATGATGAAGCGTTGAAACTCTTCATCGACATGCAGACTGCGGGGTTGGTTCCCAACGAGACTACTCTGGCAAGTATCCTGCCTGCCTGTGTGCGGTCCGAAGCTTTCCCCAACAAAGAGGACATACATGGTTATGTGATAAAGCGGGGGATGGAGGGAGATAAATTTGTGCAGAATGCACTTATGGATATGTACTCCAGGGTGGGGAAGATTGACGTATCACAGAAGATCTTCGCTGCGATGGAGGACCGCGATGTGGTATCTTGGAACACTCTGATCACTGGCTGCATCATTTGTGGGTGTTACTCTCAGGCATTTCGTTTAGTGAACCAGATGCAGGAAAATGGAAACTTCATTGAGGGAATTGATAAAGAATCACAGCATTTTAAGCCAAATTACATCACCCTCATGACCCTGCTGCCTGCTTGCGGGTCTCTTGCAGCACTAGGAAAAGGGAAGGAGATTCATGGCTATGCTATCCGCCAGGGATTAGATTCAGATATTGCAGTAGGCAGTGCATTAGTGGACATGTATGCAAAATGTGGTTCCTTAAGCTTCGCAAGATTGGTGTTCAATAGAATGCCTAAGCGGAATGTGGTTACTTGGAATGTCCTCATTATGGCATACGGGATGCATGGGCAAGGAGAGGAAGCAATGGGTCTTTTTGAGCTAATGTTAGCTAAAGGTGAAGCGAAGCCAAGCTCGGTCACAATTATTGCAGCTCTGGCAGCTTGTAGCCATTCAGGGATGGTCAGTCGAGGCATGAAGCTATTTCACACGATAAAAGACTGTGGAGTCGAACCAGATGCCGATCACTATGCTTGCGTAGTCGATCTCCTTGGTCGAGCGGGGAAACTCGATGAAGCATATCGACTCATCGTTTCAATGGATAATGAATTGGACAAAGCAGGAGCTTGGAGTAGTTTGTTAGGTGCTTGTAGAATTCATCGAAATACCGAGCTAGGAGAAGTTGCAGCGAAGCATCTGTTCGAGCTAGAGCCCGAGGACTCGAGCCACTATGTGCTTCTTTCCAACATATATGCTGCATGTGGGCAATTTGACAAAGCGATGGAGGTCCGAAAGAACATGAAGCTGAAAGGTGTTAGAAAGGAAACAGGTTGTAGTTGGATCGAGGTGGGAGATGATGTCCACCGCTTCACGGCTGGCGACTCTTCGCATACGCAAAGTCCAGAAATATATTCATACCTCGAAAGTTTATGGGATAGAATGAAGAAAGAAGGTTATGTTCCTGATCTGTCCTGCGTTCTCCACGATGTGGAGGAACATGAGAAGGAGGTTCTTCTTTGTGGGCACAGTGAGAAGTTGGCCATATCGTTTGGCATACTGAATACTCCCCCTGGCTCAACCATTCGGGTAGCAAAGAACCTGAGAGTTTGCAACGACTGCCATGAATCATCCAAATTCATTTCCAAATTAGTTGGCAGGCAAATCATCCTCAGAGATACGAGGAGGTTTCATCACTTCAAAGATGGATCTTGTTCTTGTGGTGATTATTGGTAAAAAAAACATGGTCAAAAATTATTAAGGAGCATTTTTTAATGTTTATTTTAATATAAAAACGCTTTTAGATTTTTTAATTATTCTTTTGGGAAAAGGCGTTTTAATTTAAAACGGCGGAGCCTGGCTCGTAGTTAAAACTGCAACGGTCATCTCTGGGTCTTCCACTGCTCTCGCTCACTCTGCCTGCTTCCTCTGCGCATCCATGGGCGACTCCAAGAAATCTTCATCTTTTGGCGCCGAGCGACGCATATGGGAGCGGATCCTGGAAAGCCTAGTTACGGCGATGCGATCCCAGCAGTCGCAGATCAAAACCCTAGTCCGCGATCGGGAGTACCTCGAGCGGTACATCGAAATCATGCACGACCGTTGGGCGTCCAAGGATGAACTCCTCCGCTCTCGTATCGCTAAGGTATTGCCGCAGTGGATTCCATCTCTGATAGGCGAAATCAAGAAGCTCATCGGTTTTTTTTCTAGGGTTTATTGAAAGTTTGTTTCTTTTCTTTTCGGGGTTGGTAGTTGAATGAGAGGGAAGAAAAGGGCCGTAAGGTGCAAGCGGCTGTGGTGGATATCGCTGTTGGGATTAAGCACAGAGAGGCTCTTCGCTTCAAGAAATACCACGGTTAGTTTTCTGATACAGCAGCCTTTTTCGTTCTTACATTATGCTTCTTGGGTTAGTTTCCATTGTGTCTTTTGGATGCGTCTGAATCCAAACATTCTGTTGTTATCCACATAGGGGTTTCGTAACGTGATCTGCCAGCGTGGTCTTCTGCCAGTCTTTCTTATTCGTATGTTTTTTGGTTCTGGGTTTGGCGTTACGTTTCTAAATTAAGCACTTTTTTGCATTCTTTTCCGGGCTGATCTTTTTATGATAAGGAATTGTTTGTTTTTTCTTCATACTTGCTCGTTATGTGGGTAGAATATATACACTTTTAAAAGAAAAGGGGGGAAAAGAATAAATTTTGTCTTTTAAAAGGTGCTGTGTATAATTTTTAATATCAAAGTTGATTGATATGAAACCATCTGTGCTTCTACACATTCTTATTTGCCTCATGCTATATTTATCAGAGCAAGCCGAGAATGATTTGGAGGATTTATATGCATATGCAGAGACTTTAACAATGGAACTTTCAGCACTTAAGGTACGACTATTTGGATGCATATTTCAACTTTTTGCATGCGCTGAAAATGGGTTTCTCTTTTTATTTTCCATTTTGTAGGAAAAACTGAAAAATAATGATGCTGAAAGAGCAACGAGTGAGGCTGATCATTTGATAGCAGCAGATGACTCGGAGAGAGGTAAAAGCTCTTCAACAGCTCTAAGAGGAGAGCTGCAAAAGCTGAAGCATTCTTACAAAAGTCTTAGCTCAAGGAAGGAGGCCGAGGTCTCTGCTTTGATGGCAGAAAAAGATTTTGTATGGAACCAGTTAAACAAAATGGAAAGTGATTATACTAGCCTCCTCAAGGCTAAGCGAATAGAAGTTGAACAAGCTAATGAGACCATACAGAAGCTCCAATCCAGTCTAGAAAATTTGAAATCATTAATCAGTGAGAGAGATGGAGCCATTGCTAAATTGGAAGCTGAAAGGGCTATGCTTGGGTCAGATTTAAGATGTCACACTCAGGAAGCTGAAAGAACAAGCAAAGAAGTGGGGAAGATTCAATGTTCTGTAAAAAAGTTGGAGTTATTGGTAAAAAAAAAGGATCAGATAATTGAAGATTTAAAGAGTAATCTAGCTAAAGTTGAGCAGAATTTTAGCAGAGATAGTAGCAGTAACTCAAGAGTTTTTGCAGACCGAAAATCACAAAGAAGATCAAATGATTCTTTAGTCGCACCTGAAATTAGTCAACCAAGAAGGGGCTCCAGGAAACGTAGTTCAGAAAGTCCAAAAGTAAGCAGGAGTAAAAAGCAGAAAACTGGTTCTAAAGACCCTTATGCATCACACGCTTCTTCTTCAACAAATGTAAGTTTTTGCATGACGAGGAATTAATCCTCATTTATTCATGTTGTCATTTTTCTCTTTGTAGCATTAGCTCATTCTAACTGCTAGATTCTTTCTTATTTCTATTTAATTTTATCATCATTCTGAACTCTACTTTGGGCATATTTATCTAACCAAACTGGAAAGGCTCTAGGTTACTAGTTCACTGGCCAAACTAGTGGGTCAATTAGTTGAATTGTTGAATCAGAAATCAACCCAGTCAAGCTAACTAAAATTCAGGAATTGGGTATTAAAAAATTAAGTTATATATATATATAATTTTTTAAACCTGAAAAATAAATATCTATGATGATATTGAATGTTAATTTAAATACCAAATAGAGGCTATAACTTGTAAATTATAAATCAATCACAAAATTACATTGCAAGACAAATTATAAAGGCATTTAATTATATATAACAATCAAAAGTTATGCAATTTTGTATGTGAAAAGTTTATAACTCCTATCAAAGCATACTGACAAAATGATACCTTTTGGCAGCACTTCAGCTGGTGCATAGGTGTTGAAATAAACATGAAGGGACAAAGAGTGATTTAGAGAACGATTTGTCAGAGATTCATGATTTTGATTATTGAAAGATAGTTTTATCCTTGATTTATCAAATGACAAACTGAGAGATAGTTTTGGAAAATTTTAACTTTGACGAAAACTGGCCAGGTTTTGTCACACCTGCTGGTTTGACAAAAATTGGCTTGTTAAACTAGTTTTTTACTGGTTCAATTGCACAACTGATCGACTCATAGAACCGAACCAGACTGGAATCTGGGTTCAATGATAGTCCTGGCTAGTCCTTTCGTTTTCACCATTTCTGCTTTCTTAGTTCTACATAATTGGTGAGTTGGTTAATATTTTCTCCTTAATTCCAAATTTCCAGTATACTTTTTATAAATAGATGTTTTGAGCATCTTGTTCTCAAGTTATATTGCTTTAGCTTTGATGCATTCTGCTCTCGTCAAGAAAGTTAATCTAAGTTCTAATCTCATCAAGAAAGTTAATCTAACATAATAACATTTACCTCAGACACTTCAGCTACGTTCTAAAGAAAGACAGACAAGGACCATGTCACCAGCAGGCAGTCCAAGATTGTTTTCTTCAAATTTCAAGGTTCCCAAACTGAAGGGCTCGTCTCCTAGAATCTCATAGTTGGAAATTTCTAATTATGTTATTCCTTCTGATCTTATTTTTGTTCTTTTAGTTTGTATGATTAGTGTACCTCGTGTAATATCCTATTATTATTTCGTAAGCTCCATGTATTTTCCCTGATTTTTGTAATCTGCATGAAACTTTAAGGACTAATGTATAAACATCATTTCTGCCAAAAAGAACTCTCAACAGTGTGCATATGCCTTTCTAAAGTTATAAGGCGTCATAATGCAAGTATATTTGATAGATAGATGAAAATATACTATTCCATTTGTTTCTCATAGTTAAATTTCATAGTAATCTACAAAGGTCATTGATACAGAGAAGCGACCTTTGTGTGCCATAAAATGTAGCTGTTTGTATGATCATTCAACACTAATTTAATCCGATGCCTCTTCATGTAGAAATCAAGTGCTTTTGTGCTGGAATTTTGACTTCGCAAGTGCAGATATGATTACGGTAACATCTCCATTTCAAACTATCTTGGTCTTAAGAAATGTCTTCAAATTGTCTGATTACGTATTGTATAGTCCATCTTGGTCTTAATGTTGTACTACTGCTAACTAATCATCCACTTTAGTATTGCACAGTATTGGTGTTTTTGAGTCGCAGGAATAGCTATGAATTTTCATGGAATTTTATGAGGCGATAGTAAGAACCAGTAGTTTCCTCCCATGGAGAACAGATCTTTGATCTTAAAACACAAAATCTTGAATGAGAAGATATAACAGGGTGCCGGGGCACTCAGAGTCCATTTTAAAGACCAGCTGTGACGAAAGGAACCTTATCCCGACAAATGTAAACAGAAACCAATTTCCAATGTAACTTAATCAAACTTGGATTTAATGTATTCAAATTTAGATTTGAATAACTCAAACCAAACTCAAATTTACGTTTAAGCTATATTTCAATTTTACTCAAATCAAGGTAAAATTTGAACAACTTGAACTAAACTCAAACTCCAATTTTATTTCATATAAACATGGAGCTTAAATTATTTATATTTTTAAACTTTGAATCAAATTTGAATAGCTCATATATTTTTTGAGTTTGAATTCAAATATTGATATTTTTATTCAGTTTATTTACACCCCTAACTAACACTATTTTAATCTAGACCTTTTAGGAGCCTAACACTATCTTGAATTTTTTAACTTATGCTTGAATTTAATGTTTTTTACTAGTATCCTTATATGTCTCCTATCACGATAAAAGGAACCCTTCACATTGCATTTCAATCATCCAAGATGCAAAAGGTTTAGTACCGTATTAAGTTTTATGTCTAAGCAAGAAGTTTTAAAACGCTAAACTTCTTAAGTGTTTGTGGGATTTGAAGTGTCTACTTTTTCTTATCCACCAAAAAGTTCTTTAGCAAGTTGAGAATGCTTCCAAACTCCTCAGGTTTGAGTCGCTCCTTAACCATTATTATGTGGCCCAACTTTGGACACCAAAAGACTCCTAACAGGTAGGTCCACATGGATCTCCAAATGACGAGAACACAATTCATGACAATTCTGAATCACCATCCCAACAAAGCTGAAGCCTTGGAAGAAAGAAAGAATACTAAATAAGTTATAACCAAATTTAATGCCGATCAAACTTCATAAAGATGAATCATTAAGCAGAACGTGCAAAGATCAGTCTTTTATTTTAGTGGAAAACTAGACTAGAAACTGCTTCTACAAGTATTTGCTCCAAACCCAATGAAGCATGAGTACCATTTACAACGTAATGTAACGCGATACCTCCAACATGGGTGGGGGTGCAACGTCTCATTCGACGAGCAACAAAATTTGTTGCGTTGCTTCTAATTAACGAGAGACAGAGAGTTCTATAGCCTTCACTGTGTCTTTATTTTTTTACAGGAGAGAAAGCTGCTTGGATTTCAGTCTACTCTTGTTCTGCAGCAGTGCAAACAGGGAGGTCCTTGGCGAAGTGGGGTGGCGCACTGAGAATCGGGTTGCGCTCAAAGAAGTTCACTGGCTTAAGGTCGAAGCTCGCTGACACGGTTGGCATGACCGGGAAGTCTTCTTGGCACGGAATATGGTGGAATCCCATCGTGTACCACAAAACTATGTCCCTGTTCTCAATCGGCCGATCTCTGCTCGTGCAAAAGAAAAAGGAAAGATTAAAATTAAGCGTTTCTTCATGGATTATTAATGTTGCATTACCTCTCCGACCATTCGGCCAAGGTGTCATCTCCCTTGCTCTGGTACACAAACAGTCCTCCAGCCCATTCTTCGGTCTTGTTGAATTGTGTAACCCAAATCTAACAATGTCGAAATCAATGAGCAGCTAGCTTGGTTTAGTCCCAATCTAAAGACGATGAAAAATGCAACAGTTAATGCAGGATGGCGTAGCTAATTGCCTGATTGTTGGTGAATGCGCCTCTGCGTTGCGGGGGATCGTCAGGGTCAAGCAAGCTGGCGGCTGTGCCGGCCGGAACAACCTTGTACCCGACGGGGTTGCCGACCCTGGTGGTCCGCGAGGGGTTGATGACGTGGAACTCAGCTGGCTGGTAGAGACTGAGTTTGACCTGCGCTTCCTTCTCCGTCCGGGCGACTCGGCGAGTGGCCTTGAGGTAGCTGGTTCGCGGAGACTCCTTGCTGCCGGTGTCCTGGCGCTCGAGGTCGACCCGGACGAAGGAGTTGTTGGTGCCGTCGACGTCGAGATCGAGGTGGAAGGTGATGAAATGGTCGTGGATGACGCCGACGATGTTCTCGGCGAGGATGGTCCCGTAGGAGTCATCGTCGCTGGGGAACTGGTTCAAGTGGGAGTACTGGGTTCCTCGCACCATTAGAATGCCGCTGAGCCCAACCTGCTCAATTCTCAATTCTTAGTTCCACACACAGAAAGAGATTACACAAGAACATGATTTCGTAAGATCATAAAGTGATGCTTAATTACTATCTTAATATCTCGAGCCATTTTTGTTCTCGAATCTTAAACTGGCGTGATGGCCCTTTCATCCATTTTTCCCTTTGCTTTTATGTTAAGATATTTCCATGGCTGATGCGATATACCACTGTTAAGTCCTACTCAGTGGACTTCATTGTCATCACTCGTTCAAGTCTGCGAATGCAGCCATTTGCTTTTGATCATTTTCCCACTACCATCCAACACTCGTCTCAGGTCTGACGCATTGCGTGACACTTGCAAAGTTGCAGGCCAAGCCAAGAACAGACGGAAGGAGGAAAGAAGACAACAAGAACTTGCTCGATCGAAATGAAAATAAACAAATTAAATAAATACATTTTCACAAACCTGAGCACGTATGAGTCCATCCGTCTGGAAAATCCAGTCGATGATGTAGTCGTAGTTGGCCACCGATGCTGCCATCCTGATCACAAGCGTCACTTTTGGCCTCGCCTCTCGAATCTGCACCAGAGTTTACAGCTTAAATGCTCTTGTCTATAGTTTAATCTTCATTTTAACTGGAAATCAAAATTTCAGAATATAAATAATGAGAACAAATTTCAGAGAAGGAGCAGACCGGCAAGCCAGTGATGGGGCTCTCAGAGTGGCGCCAGGCGATGTCGCCGGCGTAGCTCTCGTAGATGCAAACCATGTTCTCGCGGACGAAGGGCCGGCCATCGGCGGCGGCGAAGACACCGTCCATGTAGTAGGCGTTACGCGGGCAGTCGTTAAGCGGCACCAGAGGCATGGCCTGCAACCCAAAGCCGTACTCGCCGGCGTCCATGTAGGTCTTGAAGTACCACGCCTCCGTTGGGTCCATGTAAGGCACGAACAGCTCCGACACGAAGCCGCGGTGCAAAACCCCACGCCACTCCCCGGTCTCTGGGTCTCGCACCTTCGCTCGCGAGATAACCACTCCGGCCCGCGCGTCCGCTCGCACGTGCATCTCCCATCCCGCCCAACGCACCACGTGACCCCCATCACCGCCTTCCACCTCGAACCCTCGCCCCGCCGGCTGCTCGATCGAGATTGGCTTCAGAGGCAATCCCCCTCCGCCGCCGCCGTCCACCGACCCGTAACGGTAATCGGTCCCTTCCGCCTTGGGGATCGGAATATCCCGTCCCCGATCGGAAATCTCGATCACCTCCTTCGTGTCTACGTCCACCAGTACCGTCAACCCCTCGATCGGTCGCATGTAGAAGTTGGCCGTGCCCTCCGACGTGTAGCACTGCACCTTCACAAGCCGCCTCTCTTCCTCTGCTGATCCATACCACCCCACTGACAGCGGGAGGCACGCGAGGTCAGCGAGCTGGACTCCGCGAGCGATGACAGTCCGGTTGAAGGCCGCGTCACCTAGCGGCGCCACTGTGGAGGAGGTCATGTCGTCGATGTTCATCGTTGGATAGCCGGAGGCCGGGACCGGGAGAGAGGTTACGGCGCCGGAATCGAGATCGACTTCGAAAGCGTAAGGTTTGCCCTCGAAGCGCGCGACCGCCGCGGCGCGGCGGGAGGGGAAGGGGCCGCCGTTGGACCAGGCCTCGATGGCAGACTTGTCGGGCTCGGCGAGGGCGAGAGAGTGAAAGGCGACGGCGGAGGGGGCGTTGGAGAATGGAGGCTGCGCGAGAAATAGGGATCGCGCCGCGTTAATCTCCCGAACTGTCAGCGGGTCGAGCGGGTGAGTGGGAACGGCGTTCGAGTGGCCTCGACCGCTGGAATCGGAGGACGGCGATGTGCTGGAGGGAGAGGGACGGTGTTTGGAGGAGCACCAAAAGGAGAAACGGGTGCAATCGAGGAGATCGACGCGGCGGTTGCCGGCGGAGGCGGGGAAGAAGAGGTGGATGGTGGAGCGGGAGAGGAGGAGGAGGAGGAGGGCGGCGAGGAGGAGGAGGAGGAGGCGGACGGAAGGGGGCTCCATGGGCCTAGTTTTCGAGCTGGTATCGCGCTCGCTCGCTTGCTCCGGTTCACTGCACTTGGAGCTCCGATGATGTGGTGGAGTGGATTTAAAGAGAGATAAGGGAAGACGATGGGGGCCAAATCTTGAGTTTTTTTTTTTTTTAATGACATCAATTAATTGCCAGGAAATTACAAGATTAATTATCTTCCTAAATTAGAGTAATTCTGCAGTTTACCCTTAATTTGTTTTTACCAAATCGGAAAATTCCTAAAATGACCTCGAGGTTATTTTATTTCTTTTTAAAAAAAATATCGTCGTCAATGCTAATTTGTCTGATGGGTATTTATTTAAAAATTGAATCAATCTTTTCAAAATTTCGGATTCTCTAGAATTCCCAAGTTTTCAAAGAAGCACGCAACTTTGAGGACTTCGAGTGGTTGGAATCTTTTAGTACTATGGAAATTTTGCCTAGAAGTGTCACGTGTAGCATGATACATTTATAATAATATCTTTTAAGATTCTCTACTATGCAGCGGCACAGTATCTCTGAACTTCTCCACGCACTTGGACGAGTTGACTCGATTATTAGATTTATAATAATGAATTAAAGTTTGAATTTTCACGGATGCATGCCTTGAAAAATTAATTCCTTTCAGATAGGAAGCTATTTGGTATTATGATTTAGCTCTCTTTATAAGATTTTGGAGGGGACAATGGCAGAGTCTTTGATGTGATCGTTATCATTTTTTGTAATAATAAATTCATTTGAATTGAATTGGCCTTTATGGCTATAACCGAGTTGATCCTCATGATAGATTTATAATAATAAAGTAAGATTTAAATTCTTACATATGCATATCCTTAGGAAATTAGTTTCTTTCAATTAGAAGGTTATTTAGTATCGTGATTTATCTTTCTTCTATAAGACCTTGGGGCGGACAATAAAGAGGTGAGTGTTATCACAAATTGCAACAATAAATTCATTTGAATTGCCTCCACGGGCGTAACCGAGTTGGTACTCGAGGTGAAAGATTTATAAAACTAGAATAAGGTTCGAACCCCTAAGGGTGCATGCCCTTGGGGAATTAGTTCCTTCCACCTATGAGGTCGTTTGGTACTGTGATTTACTTCTCTTTTATAAGGCCTTGGGACGAACAATGAAGGAGTGTCTAGGGTGAACATTTATCATCTTTTGCAACAACAGATTCATTTGAATTGCCCTCACCGGCATAGCCGAGTTTGGGTGGTAGATTTGCAACAATAAATTCATTTGATTTCACCCCATAGGCATAGCCAAATTAGTACTTGGTGATAGATTTGCAATAATGGAGCAAGGTTTGAATCTCTATGTGTGCATGTCCTTGGAAAAATAATGCCTCCCACCTATAAGGCCATTTGGTATTGTGATTTATCTCTCTTTCATAAGACCTTGGGGCGAGTAGTGGAGGGGCGCCTGAAATAAGCGTTATCACCTTTTGCAACAACATATTCATTTGAATTACACTTACGAGGTGCTCAGTATCGTGATTTATCTTCCTTTCATAAGGCCTTGGGATGAACAGTGGAAGGACGTCTCGGGTGAGCGTTATAATCTTTTGCAACAACATATTTGTTTGAATTAGTTCCTCTCACCTAAGAAATCGCTCGGCACAGTGATTTACCTCTCTTCCACAAGTCCTGGGAAGTGGGGGGGGGGCGAGCACCTCGAGTGAACATTATCACATTTTGCAACAACAGATTCATTTGCATATTCGAATCCCCACTAGTGTATGCCCTTAGAAAATTAGTTGCTCCCACTTAGGAGGTTGCTCGATGTCATGGTTTACCTCCTTTTCACAAGGCTTTGGGATGGATAGTGGAGGAGCACGTGGGGTGTGCGTTATCACTTTTTTATAACAACATATTCATTTGCATCTTCCACAAACTTTTCCCTTAGGGAAGAAGTTCCTCCTACCTAAAAGACTATTCAGTACCGTAATTTACCTCCCTGCAGAAGAAGTAGAGTCAGCTATGGAGGAGAGTTTAGGGTGCACATTAACACCTTTTGAAACAACAGATTCATTTGCATCTCGCATTTGACTAAGTAATGATGCTGGTGCGCTATGTCAGGAGTTATCTCGCTTTCTAAATTTATTTAGTAGACAGAATGTAAGGTCAAATTGTCCACCCCAATATTAGTCGATGTAAATTGGATACTTGGTACAATTTCATTTGCATCTTGCCTCCCACGAGTGTAGCCAAGTTGGTACTTCGGTGGTAGAATTGTAATAATGGAGCAAGATTCGTATTGCCTAGGTAGAGTTGTCAAACGGGTCAATTCATGACAAAACTGGACAACCCACTAGAATCTGTCATATGGCAGAGCTGGGCAGATTGACCCATCAACTTGGCGGTTGAAAAATATTCAACTCGATCCAACCCAAAATAGATTGTGGGTTAGACGGATTAATTAACCTATGAGTCTGTGAAAAAAAAATAAAAAAATATTAAAAATTTAAAGTTTGGATTACAGTTTAAATTGATCAAACTGAAATTTTTAAGATTGAATTGTGATTTAAATATCTCAAACTTACTAGTCCATTGAGTTTTTTTACTTTAATTTTAATTTTTTTAAAAAAAATAAGTTTTCTCAATTCGTGGGTCAACTCAAGCCCGTCATAGGCCCAATCCACGCAGATCGCGAGCCTAGATGTTGATTGATAAAATCAACCCAACTCACTTAAATGGTGGGGCGGGCCAACCGGATGGGTCCAAATCAAATTGACGATTATACCCCTAGGGTTCATTCCCTCAGGAAATAAGTTATTCTCACCTAGGAGATCATTCGGTACTGTAATTTACCTCCCTTTCATATGCCTTGGGGCGAACCGTGAGGGTGCCTGGCGTGCATGTTAGCACCTTGTGCAATAACAAATTTATTTGCATCTCACGTTTGAATAATTAATGATGCTAGGGCGTTACGTCAAGAGTTGTAACTTTTTGAATTTATTTAATAAATAGAATGTAAGGTCTGACCATTTACCCTATAATTAGTAGGTGTAAGTTAGATGCCTGATACAAATTCATTTGCATCTTGCTCCTCCCAAGGACAACGTAGTGATAAAAGATATGGTTTTTTTTTCAAATATTTATGCTTCAAAATTCACACAGCACATACATACAACATTTGAACAACCAATAATATTGAGGTGTTATGTCAAGAGTTACCTCACTTCTTAAATTTACATACAGGACGTCATATCAGCATTTGAACATCTAGTCGATATAAGTTAGATAGTTGGTATAAAAAAATAAATTCATTTGCGTCTCTTTTTAATATCTTCAATAATATATTTATATAATGAGGTTCTCATTTAATGAGAGTTTGATTTTCACATAAGATATTTCATATGTTTATAGTGCTCGAATCATTCATGATATTGAATTGTTCATTATGATCTATTTATGCTTCTTAAATTTATTTTGATAATTGATAAAAAAATTCATTAAATTGATCGTCTGATTAATTAATTTAAAAAATTAGATAGTTAGATTTAAAAAACACAACAGATTCGTTTGCATCACTCAATATAAAAATATTTTAAA